>CADDXX010000709.1:150744-161337 GCA_902810485.1 Alauda arvensis
AAAAAAAAAAAAAAGGAGACATGTAGATTCTCTGCAGTTTCTGCTGAAAAGCATGCTCCAAATCCCAGATCATCAAGGTCTTCCTGGGATTCTCTTCACTTTGAATTGATTCCTTTAGATCTCTTCCTGCCTTCTTACCTGCCTCTATGTGGAACACACTAAAAGATAAGAAAAGTAAAACTGCATTTAAATTAGTTTCTCACTATTCTAATGATGAAAATTTGCCCAAGTATACCTGTCCTACTATCTATTTCTCTTTTCATGCTACATTTTAATCGTTTTGACTCAGAAATTAGTCTTTTGGTTGATATTGAAAAGTCTCATTTGCCTTCAAATGATAATATTTGGGAAGAGCATGTGCTACTTTCTGAATTCAAATAAAATTTTTAAATGGTCAACATTTTAGTTACAATTGTTCTCAAGGTAATTTAAATAATGGGAAAAGCAGAATTCAAATTTCATAAGATGCATGGTTAAGAGAGGTAATCAGCTCTTACAAGGCATATAAAGCCTGCTACTCCAGGAATCAAACATTTTCTAATCTCCAAAGAACATTGTTCCCCTATTAATTTTACATGTCATTGCATGAAAGGTTGAGCTAAATAATACAATTCTTGTAAGATATAAAATAAATCACGGCTTGCCAGCATGCATAATGTAGATACTGAGAACTATACTGTCATTATTTTTCTACCATCACTTCAATGCTGCAAAGAAAAGCACTGAGCACATAGACAGAAGTCAGGAAGTTCCCACAGAAATCCTTTGTGTTCAAGTTTAGTAATTCTCCATTCCTTCTTGCACATTCATTAGAGTAATTCCTAAACACTTGACTTCTTGATCTTTTTGAAATAAAAAAAAAGCACAATTTTTGCTCAGCCTGAGAAATTCTAGTACAATACATACATGAAATAACAAAAGATGCCACAGTTCTCCAGAGGTGCCATATTAAACTCATGAACAATGCTTTCATGAACCCTGGAAGAGGCAAAAGCCTCTTGCTCAGTMACTTATGAGATTGTTGAAAAGGACTACAAGGAAAATCACATMGTTTATATTTGTGATATATTTCATCAAGGAAGAAAAAAAAAAGGAAGTCCTTTTGAAAATTTTAGCAAGAAACTAATTGTAATTTTATGCCTGGCTTAAGGTAACCATAAGATGGATCATTAGCTGATGTAAATTACTTTCACTATTCATAATAAGCTTTCTTGAAAATATAAAGGTCCTAGCTTAGAGATAAACTTGACAATTTGGCTAAATTTTTTACACCATCTTTGAGCTCAGTGAAGAAGGAGAGTGCCAGCAAGATGGAAAGAGATGTTGTTACGTGAAAAGGAGAGATTTCCTTTACCCTTAATATTTCATTCGTGTGTTAGCACCTCAGGAAAGCCAAGCTCCTTTTGCCCAACCCATCTGTCAGCATCCTGTTAGGGGCACTCTTCACTAAGCAGCCCAGCTGGATAGGAGGGTAGCTCAGCTGACTGAGGGGTACACACCAAGAGTGTAAGGGAGACTTGCTGTGCAGATTCTCARCCACCAACTACCACGGAGTTCCCCTCCTTTAAGGATTGCAACAGAGCCTGGCTGCAGTATCTCCACACAACTACACCCTCTSTTCCACCCCCTTTAGGAGGTGCTATTGGTTGCAGATTGGGGCTGCAAGGAATCATCATGGAATAGGTTTCAGGCATGCCAACCACATTCCATCAAGGGAGCAGCAGTTGTGTTTTACTCTGTAATTTTTAAGGATGTGAATATAACATCTCAGTTTCCTCTGATTTTACCTCCAGTCARCTTTCTACAGATGTTAACATAGAATGGCAAATAAAAGATCAGAAAGTATATTTTTTAGACAAAGAGGGGGAAAAAMGTAAACCAAGACACTACGGTATTCCTTTCATCTGCTTTATTCTCACCTTAGCCTGTCATCAGCCTTGCCCTGTTTCTCTTCTATCTTCATCAGTTTTCCACCATCTCCCCTTGAAGAAGCTTCTGTAATCTTTACTCTGATTTAGATCTAGCTGTAAAGCCAGGGTTTTTAGCATATGCATGCACATGTGTATAAAATCTGTTGGGTTTTCTATTCCCCCTGCAGTGAATATTTAATTCACTAAAGAAATCCACAAAACTAATTTTGTTTTCATTTGATGWACAGTTTTATTTCCAATTAACTTACAGTACTGTGTCATACCGTGCCAGRGTTCCCTCTCGGGGTTTGATACATATAATATGTATCAAATACATAAATAACTTTATGAGTTTGGTAGAACTATTTGTGTAACTGGTCCAATGAATCTGAGRGAATTTACAATCTCTGTGAAGCGTAAATGAGCTGTTACTGGCATGAAAGAGCAGAACAGCTGCTTCAGCAGAAATATTGGGAAGGCTGCAGTCACCTCTCCCTGTTTGTGCRTGTTTGGGGGGTTTTTTGACCATGTTTCATTAGAAAATGAAGTGTAATCACAACAGTATTGTTAACAAGAGACTTTGCACGTGCAAGACAGTTATTAGAATTGCCACCCTCACAAATGCAAGGGTGATTGCCTGGACTGATTCCATGCTTAGCATTTGTATCTCTGTTTATTCTTACAAACCATCTGAAAATCGAAATAAACTCTTGGATTCCTTAATAATCTCCTCAGGAATCCTAGTTTGCAATTACAATAAGTTGTTTGTCAGCATTAGATGCTGGGACTGGTATCCAATAGTTATCATGATGCGTTTTCAATTTTTTATACATCTTTTCTTCCCACCTTTCATGAATTTTTTGTGCATAGGCTGATCTACACATAAGCATTGCTTGAGGATTGTTATTCTATTCAAAATATGAAAAGAAGTACAAATGTTTATTCTTTCTTAGATGTCTTTGCAAAATGTGTTACATTAAGAATTATACAGTCATAAAATTTAAAAGTTGAAATCATTTAGAATGAAAATTATCCCATAATCAAAYAGATGTACAAAAGCTTTGGTACTTATTTCCTTTCCCAAGCAAAGGAGTCTATCAGCAACGTGAAGTGTTGCAGTGGTACAGGACCAGATGAAGTCTCAGCAAAATCTCACTGCAAAATCTCATGCAGCTCACTGCATGAGCTGAAGGTTTTAGAGTAAGTAAAAGAAAGGCAGGAGATCACTTCTATTTGCACTCCCACTTGAGACACAAAACAGGCTGTTCTACCAAAGGTTTGGATGAATTACGCTGTTAGTATCACCTTCTTATTTAAAAAGATTGTGTGTTTGTCTTTCACTATCCACCATTTTACAAGCAGACATTTTTATTTCAAGCCTTTAACAGAAAATATTYCATCTTCCTTTAACTTTTTCACCCTTAAAACTCATTTTAGGATGATTGAAGTAACTGCTGTTATCTGCCTCATTTCTCAGTCTCCTCAAAGTCGCCCTCAGCTCTACCATTCCAATGAAATTTCCTCAAAAATTCACACTTCATTGTAAGTACAAGATCACTTAATCAACGTTAAGTACTACATTTTCCACAGACCAAAGAGGGAGAGATCAGACTGACGCTCTCAGATMATTTTTATTATGTCTGAAGTCTGGAAAACTAAGTTCCACTGCAAAAGCCAAATTTAAGAAGGGTATTTAAGAAAGCTCAAGATGGTTGATTCCAGCAGATATTTTACCAAGTTTARGTTTATAGTGATCACCTCCTTGCTTTTAAGTATCTTATTAAAGAAACTAAGATTATTATTTTTATAGTCAATTATTTGTCCCTTTTGTAACAAATAGCTAATTTCAAATCTTGGATAGAATGTAGGACAAAGAKAAAAGAGACAGTGTGGAATCTTCCCAAAGAGGTTGCTAAAATTCAATGAGTCAGTTCTTCAGAAAATATTCTGTTCCCACACCTGAGGGCTCATGTTATTCTCAATCAGAGTCCAAGAAAAATTTCCATGCAGACATGAACTACAGGGGAGCATCTCACTCAGTATTTTTTGAAAGAATTTGAAGACCCCTGTCTGGTGAACATAAGAGAACAATGAAATGCTGCCACAAGGGTCACAGCAGAGCTCTTGACTATAAAGAAGTTGTTGGGTCGGGGAAGCAGGTCAAAATTTTTGTTCCATCTGCAACGTTTTCACAGACCTTTCAAGGGAAGTTATTGTAACTGAGACAAGTATCTAGAAATCTCTTCACACAAGCGTAAACTGCAACAAATTTTAAAAGATGAGGAGAGGCAGGTGAACAGTCAATGGACCATGCAAAATCTGCTCTCTGTAACATGCAGTTCAACAAGAACATTGCCATACTGAGCTGATGAACGTGACAGCAGTATTTGTCTTAGCAAACATTCCTCTTAATACCCTGGATCATCCAGCCATGAAAAAGCACACACAGACTATAATTTAAGGAATATTGGCCTAATCTGTGCGGCTCGCGAGCTAAGAAAAATTCAGCCTGCTTGTCCTTTCTGAAGTAGAAAAAAAAAAGGAATAAGAAATAAAGATAAAGCATCTGTGTTCTGCAATCACAAGATTACTGAGGATGGGGCCCCTGTGCTTTGAACACTCCTCTGTTAGAAGCATGACAACAGCTTGGGAATGTGCTCACTGAAACMCATAACAACAGACAGTGTGGTCTTTGAAAACAACAACTTCAGGAAGTCCCATGACCACAGAGAGATCTAGTAGAGACTGGTAGAGAGATATATATTAGGAATACACAGAAAAGGCAAACCATCAATAATTTACTGTCACAGGAAGAACTATCCTGTACCTTTCTAAGAACATARTAAAGCTTGTTTATGGAATTCTGGGGGAAATATCCACTGTTAGAGATTCCTTTAAGGGGGGAAAAATCACAGTAACACTTAGACTAGTAAATCAGATCTCCAGCAGATCTCTAGCAGTTCATAAATACCATCAGCAGTACTTTGCTTCCCCATGAGGAAAGCAAAGAGCTTATTACAATACCAAGCAGAGTGATTGTGCCAATAACAAAGCCTAAAGCTGTCTCCAGATATCTTGTCCTACAATCTTCTGCTAGACCCTAGGGTTAGTCACCTAAAAGTGCCTGTAATTGTCAAAGATACTGTCTTTGCAAGTTGTTGGGGTTTGGGGGGGAGGGTGAGGGCGGGTCTGGTGTGTTTTTTTTTGTTTGTTTTTTAGTTTTGGTTTGGTTTTGGTTTTTTTGTCAGAGTCATCTTTTCAAATTACTGCCCTTTTGCCAAAGTAGAAATTTAAAGACAATAAAAAATATGGGAATAAAGCAGACACACAAAAAATATATTCTGGACTGTATAACAAAATCCCCAAGAAATAGTATATTTTTCCTCTTTTACACATTATATTAAGCTTTGGTGAATTAAAGTGTATTCTCACTTAGATCCCTGCAGTGCAGATGTGAATGAAATACCACATTCATTTGGCAAACAGACACTAGGAGGACAGCCTCACCACAGTTCAGAATTCACAGTATGTCTAAATATTTTGAGTAACCAATGTTTTCTTACAGTATAAACTCTAAGAAACTGCTCTTGTGACAAGATCCTTGAATTAAAATCATATCAGAGCAAGTAGGTAAGAAAGCCCAAGGAAAGGCAACCAAGGCAATGTTGTTTTGTTTTTTTTTAATTATTATTTCTGGGGTTTGTTTGGGTATTTTTTTATTTTAGTGGGGGTTTTTTCTGTTTGGTTGGTTTGGTTTTTTTTGTTTGTTTGTTTGTTTTTTGGTGGGTTTTTTTTTTTGGAGGGTAAAGGTTTGGTTTTTTTATCATTTTTCTTGTCTTGTGATTCAAATGGAACCAAGGACTTGGAAAGTCAGCTGGAATTTAGACACTCTGCAGACCCCATATAGTTCTGGCTCCACTTAACAGTTGGCCCTAAGTACTTTCATCAGTACCAATGCCCTGCATGTCTGTATCTGTGMATAGTATTTCTGAGGAATATTCATYAATAATGTGCMAATATATTTTGACARAATGAAAGAACCATTAAGAAGTGCATGTGATGACAATTATAAATAGGGTGAAGTGAACTACAGTTTCAATGGAAATAAATTTATTTCTGGCTGGATATGTCATTCTACAGTTTTGAGACACAAAAGTTAGCCAGAACTCACAATCTTTAACATGTTCAAATAAAGAAGTCAAACAAGGAGTGTCATTTCATTTGCAGTCTCAAATAACTGAAGATCTATGTAATGTTCATTATAAGTTTCTAAATCTTTAAAACAACTCCATAATCTCTCCATTGATAACCAGCCACAGAGCAGTGTTCTGAAACAGGTGAACACTACGAGCAGGCAAGCTTTCCAAGCCTCTCCCATTRGCAGGTGCCAAGATCCAGCATTCACCCCTCTCCAGATCCTGCTGACTTGTTGAGCAGAGTGCCACTCATTTCATATTTGAAATAGGAGAAAGACTTTCTGGGAAAAATGATGCAGTCTGAGGCGCAGACCAATATGTAGGTCAGAAGGGATGCTGGCTACATGGCTGTTGTTAAAGCCAAACTCTGTGACAAAAAGAGAAGACGTACATATATTAATCAGACACATTCTATCTGAAACAGGATGATAGATCACTCTGATTTTCAGCTCACCTCTGATTCCATTGCATCACTTTCTTATTGATTTGAAAAGGTGTGGCAGCTGTTCAAGGTTGATGGAGAGCAGAGATATTAATAGAAACACTTGTATATGGACAGGCCTCTTTACATAATCCTGTAAATACCATCTATGCTGCAAAACCCTTCCCTTACATTGTGCACTCACTTCTGTTAYGTGACTGTGTCAAACGCTTCAGTGTTCCCCAAAAATTCATTAAAAGATCCTACAGAAGGAAAAGCAGTCCAACAGAAAGCATTCTGAACTCTCTATTTACTACACAGAGAGAGAATAAGACCACCTGGGAAACCAGAAAAGGAAGTGTAAAACAATACATAGTGTTTAGTGATTTTCTTGAATGGTCTCTACAGCAACCAGCAACACTGCTGTGTACAAACGCAAAGCTCTGCACTTGTTTGTGTACTTCAAATACCCTGYCACTGTTACATCACAGCATATGATGAATTTCTATTCAAGCAAGCATTATATTATTACCTGCTGTGCCAGAAATAACAAAGGTTGCTCTTGCTACTTTGTTATTTATATAATACAGCTGCAAGAACTCTGGCACTGCTCACCGAAGTCTTTCTTCCTACTAAAGATCCCACCCTCTTGCTTTGGGCTCTGCAGGTATCAAACAGGTAGGCAGATGTCTCTGTTGCAGAACACTAGAGTTGGCTTCTCACAAGTGAGAAAATTTTCCATGCATCGAGGTCCGTGCATCCAAAACTTGAAGAGGTGATTGGGATGCAATTCCCCAGCTTGCCCTCAATGCAGTGGCAGCCACCTGAGAATTGCAATGCCATTGCCCAGCACGAGAACAGCCCAAGGAGAAAAATACTGAGAGAAGATATCTTTACTAAACTTTGTTTCATAGTTATCATTCAGCAAACCTGAGCTAGCATCATGTGAAGAAATTACCATAAAACAGTCAGCTTGGGCTGCTATTTGCTTCTGTAGCTAATTTGGTGGATGTGAAAGCAGGTTCTTCTTTCTTCTCTACGGCCATTTTTGCATCCAAGAACAAACTGTCAAGGAGAATAGAACTTTGTTTGGCAAGGAGGTGAAGTATGGTTTCAGATAAATTAGATGAATAATAAAGACTGAAGTGCTGGTGCAAAAGGCCATCAAACCTTATTAATGCTTTGCCTGAACTTCTTGATCTGAGGRTGGCTCTTGCTGAGAAACACTAACTCTGAAACAAAACCTGCCATTTCTTAATACCTGCTGGCAGAATGTAGGTTTGCCATATTAATCATCAAGACTCCTTAAAAAAATACAAAACCCAAACAATCAGACAAAAGTCCACAGCAAGCTGATAGAGGGAGCTCAAATGGAGAATACTTTTAGGTGTTATGGTGGCCAAAAAAGTCCTGCTCAATTTCAGCATGTCATTCTAATCATTTGGCCTATTGATCTTAAAGGCCTTTTCTAACATAAATTATTCTATGATTTTCTACACATTTAGATGTCTTTAAATGATTGCTATTATTTGGCTCATTTTCTGTTCTCTACAAATTGTTATTTGTTATGATTTTCTAGAAAACCTGTCCACAGGTCATACAGGTAAATATCTCCCCTTGCTACAGGTGTAGGGAAACAAACCACAGGTGATTTTTCAGCATTGAAGCAATTTACTCCAGGGAAATTCAGCAGCTACGTTATTCCTAAATCAAATTTACTATTAACCCAAGACCTTTTCACCACATRCTGTATAGTACTAGCAAACTCTTAAATGATATTCTAGTCTGTTTCATATCAAAAACATGTTAATAGGGGAAGGGACGTAAGCACAAAGGTGCCACAGTGAAAACACTGATAGGGATTAACTATTGACACCATCTACACAACACACAGCAGCTGCAGATTTGTCATCCCACAGTATAACTTGCACTGGTTAGTCACAGCAGTCAGTGCATTAAGCGGGGACCATATATATTAGCCATCATTTAAAAAAAAAATCTGTTTGGGAACTGAAACACCTTTTTTGTTTGTTTGTTTGAAGGCAAATTTTTCATGACGTTCATAGTTAGCAAGCTTCTCAATAGTATCTGCTGGTAACAGAAAACACCTAAATGCACATATCACACGCATAACACCTAAAAATACACACTTTTTTTTTTCCTTGAAATACAAAAGTCACTCMTTTCCCTTATGGGATTGTAAATGTTTCTCCTTGTACCTTTTCTTCTAATACCAATTACAGTATTTGGAACAACTGCATTCAGTCCGCAGATAGCAAAGATATTTTAAACCATGCTGGATCAAAATTCAAAGCTCTATGCTTATAATGCATTGCAGAAGCCTGCTTCAAGCAGAGAATCTTGAAGTGCAGTGTGAGAGAATGGATATCATTTTAAAAGGTTAATAGGTACAATAAATGGTCAGAGGTCAATGGCCATCTACAACCTTTTATCCAAAATTTTAATGCTTCTGGTATGAAAATAATATTTCTTTTAGAGTAAGTTATACCTGATATTATGGGTTTTTTAAAAAGAAAAAAAAAACTGAAATACAGAAAGTTCCATTGATCATAAAATAATGAACATTGACATGAAAAATTTGAAGTGGGGTTTGTTTATTTGTTTAAGGTTTTTTTTTGTTTTTTTTAATGTGCAAATATACATAATAAGTAATAACTTTATTTTTATTTCTCTTGTTTAGACCTTTTATGTTAAGTTTTTCATATATTTCAAAGTTTAAACTTAAAATGGACTTCACATAAAACCATAAATAAATCTACCATAAAATGTATAATTATTTTCTCATATATAGATATAATCCTGCAGTCTTGAGGTAAAAAACTGTCTGATAAAGATGAGTTGAAAACTATTTTTTCTAGCCTGTGAACAGCCTTTACAGGGTATTTTAACATATGAGCCACTATCATCTACACAAGAGGACACACACTCACTCAGGACTGAAATAAGGCAAAGAATATTTACAAAACATAAGAACATCTCTACACTGAAAGCTATCATATATACACAKAGAAATCAGCAGAAGTGGAAATTGTACCAAATCCCCATATATTTTGTTTCTGGTAACAAAAAGAAAACACCATCCAGCTTGCTTGTAAATACTCTTGAAAAAATTATTTACTTCAGCCCTTTAAAATATATTGAAGCAGCTTGGAACTGTTCAGAACAAAGCATTTTCTTCTTGAAATTTCTGACATTTCTGTTATGATTATCAAAACCAAGCTGAAAAAAAGAAGTGTTATGTATTGAGGATAATTTTGGTCTCTTCAGTTTTTGCTTTCAGTTTTGTTGTGCTTCAAATTCAAGTATAACATGTTGAKTAAGTTACATTGAACTTTCCTGCAGTAGGGTGCATTTATGTGGTCTGACCAGAAGAGTTTTAATCAAATTCCACAAAATATTTTAATTTTTTTTCAAGGTTGCATTTCAATATCTCTTCCAATGCAGCTTTGGGAAAAGAAAGTAGAAATATTATTTTATCTACATGTCTGTACCATGTATCATTTTTTGGAGATCAACAGAATGTTTTTTCAGTGAAACACGCAGACCATCTGTAACACAGTCAAGAAGGAAAAAAAAGGCAGTCTTGTTTCACAGTTCCAAAGTCTTTAAATCATAGATAGTTGGCTTTACTTTCCCCATCAAGCATGTGAAAAAAATAGCTGCTTTACATGACCTTGCCATATCTTATCTAAAATCCAAAACTCTTTCATTTTTCACAAAATATCACTCCTGATATTTATCAATGACTGGAAGTCATTGACCCCCTTTAATGAATTATTAAACTCATACCATTCTTCTGGAAAAAAATGTGTACATGTATACAAGGTATACCCAGAGATATATCTATAATGTATAATGACAGAGTCATTTGGAATTTGAAGAAAACATCATTTAAAGCATATGCACCTTTACATTCAGAGCCCTGCCAGAGAGGAAAAGAAAAATCTTTTTTTATTCAAAATGAATGTCATGAAAAAGTTGGGGTAGCTTTGTTATCATGAGAAGGAGAGGAGAGGAGAGGAGAGGAGAGGAGAGGAGAGGAGAG
>CADDXX010000709.1:169934-185613 GCA_902810485.1 Alauda arvensis
TAATTTTGTAGAGAATCTCAGTCTCAAAATTCAGATAATATTTTAGAAAGCAGAGTACAACTACCAAAATTGTATGGAATTGCTGTGAGGCTCCTTTGTAGCCATGGGCACATTGTCATGGTCCCTGGTGTTTGACAAAGATCCTCTCCCACACGTGAAATACAGCTGTACACTTGGTGTACAACCATTGCTAAACAAATTGATATTTATATTTGCAACTGCTCTGGCTCTGCTGGCAAATCTGGCAATAGGGGGAACCAGAATTTCTTTTTAATAATAACCTCTCTAATTAATATCTCTTAAGAATTTAGACTGTTTGGGAACCTTTCCTGTCACAWGTTCTAAAATTTCTATTTTCTCCTATATTTCTAGAAATACATTTCAAATCCCAAGTTTTAAGCGTACCTAAAAGTGCTCTTTTTTGTAATTCCATTCCTCAGCAACTGTCTAGCTTTTTTCTTATTTCCCCTGACCTCTCTTCGTCCTCAGTTCTCTTTAAAGTTCACTCTTTTTTGCCCTCTGTGTTCTGTCTGTCATTTATATTTCTTCCTGGCCTTAATTGCTGGGTTCGTTTCCCTAATCAACTTCTTTTCTGTGCAGCTTTGGGACTTCTCCTTTTATGTCACTCTTCACTGYTGGCACCTCCACACTAGTTTCAGAAATACAAAGAAATCCAACACCAGGGCCTGAGTGCTCGTGATCCTCACCTCCTTGCACTACCTTGCAGACAGGGGAAAAAAAAAAAAGTCATAAAGCTGACTGAAAACAAGGTTTCTTTTCCAGAAATCTACAAGTATTGGATGACAGAGGTCTCTCAAAGTCTGCCAGAKATGCCAAGGTGACCACAAGCTCTCACAGAAAACGATGCATCTTTCAGGTGCTATTGTTTTTCAGTAGAGGCACAAAAACCAGATTAAAATCTGAGATAAAAACACARTCATAGACAGACATAAAACCAAACACCCATTGTACAAATTATCTAAATACGGGTAAATTTTCTTGCTAAAGATGTTGGGGGTTTTTTGGGGTTAATTTTTTTTTAATCTGGTTGTACTGTCCTCACTACTTTACTAAAACAATAAAAAAGCCAACACTAAAATGTATGGCAGAGAGGAGTCTTGGGTCAGAAACAGTCTGGTTATTTTCATGTATGCTTGGATTTACTGTGATTTAAAGAGGAATTAGAGGGTGGTAACTCCTGAAATCCTACCACAGATTTTTCATAAACATGAAGGATAGCATGTGTTTTGACAGCATCTCCAAGAGTACCTCAGGGGCTCAGGCTCTGAAGGTTTGCTGACTCAATAACTGTGCTGGTTAAGGCACTTAACATTGTCTTCACTTTTTATTAAGAGTGAATCACAGGCAAGTGGTCACAAAATTCATAAACAAAAAACATAATTCACAAAAAACATAAGAAGTTTTTAAAGTCTGATTTCAGGATTCAGACTTTAAAAACAGACAAAGGAATTTTGTCCAGAGACAGAAAAAGAAGAGTGAGTGGAATACAATACACGGATAAAGTGATGATGGATTCAGAGTTTGGGTTTTTTTTTTACCTTTTTTTCTCATGTGCACTTACCCACCTACGTACACACTTTGCATCAACATATAAGCAGTCTATCTACTTCAGCACATTTCTGATGTATCCAGGAGGAATCAGGTTTCAAATGCATGAAGAATTTCTGGTACTTTTAGTTTAGTCTTGCTATTTCCAGCATTTTAGCTCTCCCTATGGAAAACTGATTTTTTAATGTGAGAAGACTAAGACAGTCCCTACTGATTTGAATAACTACAGAGTTACAGACTAATGGAAGCTGGGAGAGACAYGGRAATGTTCAACAGCTCATCATAACACAGGTTAACTTTACAGTTARGTCAGGCTATTCARGACTTTCTCCAGTTAATTTTTAACATCTTTCAGAGCAAATTACCCAAAATCACTGGGAAATCTGTTCCACTGCATAGTCAGACTTACTGTGGAATTTTTCATCTTATTCTCYCCTAGGCAACTGCTGAGAGTCTGGGTTTCTCTTCTATATATTCTGCAATTTGTTATTTGTACACACTGATAAGTGATCTTGCTTATTCAGGCTAAATAGCCCCAGCTCTTTGAGTCTCTCCTTGTATGACAAGTGTTCCAGTACCTGCAAGTTTCACTAGACCCACTCCACCAAAGCCACAAATCTCTTGCACTGCAGAACCCAAATCTGRAAGCAGMCACCCAGATGTGGTCTCACAAGTGYTGAGAGTMACTGTCTCTACTCTTCAACCTGCTGGTGATATTTTTCCTAACTCGTGTCAGGATGTTTCTGTCTCTTTCTGACACATGACCAATTTGTTCAGCAGGTTTTCCATGCTGTTTTYGAGCCTGCTTTCCATCTTGTTGTCCCCCAGCATGTACTGATGCATGGTTTTCTTATTCACATGATTTTTTCTTTACCTTTATGAATTTCATGGGGTTCCTGTATACTGACTTCTCCARCCTGTCAGAGTCCCTCTGACCAGAAGCACACCAATCTGGCACAAGAAACACTCTTCCCTGCTTTGTATCATCAGTAAATTTGCTGAATGCCCTCTGTACCAGAATCCAGGTCATTAATGATTGTATTGGCCCTGATGTTAAACCCTGGAGTACACCACTAGTGGCTAGTTCTCCTTTGGAATTCATGCCACTGACCACAAACTCTCTCAGCTCAGCAATTCAGCTATTTTTTAATTCAACTCCCTGTGCACTTATGACCAGTTCTTCTCAGTCTGTCTGTGAAGATATTATGGCAGACAGTGTTGAAAACCTTGTTGAAGTCAGTATAACCAGCATCCACTKGTCTCCCCTTATTCCTCAAGCCAGATATCTTAGAAGAAATTACCATTTTGGTTAAACATGAATCCATGATTTCTGATCAATTTCTTTTCCTTCATGTGTTTTGAAACGGTTTCCAGGAGGGCTTCCTTCGTTACCCTCCAAGGGATCAAGGTGAGGCTGACTGGTTCATAGTTCCCTGGATCCCACTTCTGTACCTTCTTAAAGATGGGAGTGACTCTCATGGGCACACCGTCCGGTCCCATGGACTTGTGCATATTTCGTTTATTTAAATATTCCCTAACTTGATCCTCCTGYACTGAGGTTGAGTCTTACATGCTCCATAAACTTCTGGGATCCCTAATTGCTGCTCTTGACAGAAGAGAAGTCAAGTAGGCATTMATTACTTCAGCTTTTTCTGTGTCCTTTATGATGAGATCCTCTSCTCTATTCAGCCACAGACCAAYATTTTCCATAGTCTTCTTTTTGCTACAGATAAACTYTTGAAAACTTTTCTAGTTTCTCTTCACATCTCTCCGCAGATTTATTTCCAGGTGAGTTTTGCTTTCCTAACCTTGTCTCTGTATGATCAATCAGCTTGTCTACATTTTTCCCAGGACATTTTTCTACTTTTCCACCTCTTGTACACTTACTTTTTGCATCTGAGTTTTGCCACTRTCTTTTTGTTTATCTTTTTTCTTCTTTTTGTGTTCATTGRKTTGAACTCTGGAGCTTGAAAGGTGATTCTTGAAAGTCAACCAATTCTTCTAGAGGCCCCTTCTCTCCAGATATATATATTCCATGSGTTTATTTGAAGAAGATTCAGGCTGAAGTCTGCTCCCCTGAAGTYCTGGGTTATGGTTCTCCTTTGTTTACTGGTCTCTGGAACACCATAATCTCATGGTCACTACAGCTAAGGCTTCCCCTGAACATCCACAAAGAGACTCTTCCTTATTTGTCAAGTACAGGTCGAGCAGAAAATCACTGCTCTCATCAGGTTCTCAGTCACATATCTGGAAGCTTTTTTTCTAAATGCATTTCAAAATCCTTGATGATCTGCCCTTCTGTGTTGCACTTCTAGCAGATATTGTGGTCCTTGAAGTTCTCCATGAGATGCAAGTCTTATGAATGTGAAGCTAACTCTAGTAATCTGAAATGGTCTTATTACTTGCTCTCCCTTACCAGGCAGTCTGTAGCAGACACACAAAAATTATTCCTGTCACTCTGCCTGCCAATCCTSGCTGATAAATTCTGAGTTAAACTCATCATTAATTCCATGTCAGAGTTTCATGCATTTCCMCTTCTCTCACATGAAAGGCAGCTCTTCCTACCTTCCTAGCCTCCTATCCAGTCTCTAAAGAACCTGCAAACATCTATTGCAACACTTCAATTATAAGCTATCACACCATATGCCTGAGTTCATAGCCCTGCAACAGCACAGAAACCTCCAATTTCTCCTATTTCTTCCTCATACTGCATTCACCACCGTACAGGCACTCAGCTATGTCCATCTCCTAGAAAAAATATGACAGCTTTCCCAAAAAATTTTGTCTTGTACAACTSTCCTATGCATACAGAATGTGGGGTGACCCCACTTGAACATTCTTTTGCTGATTRCAAATGCTCCTATCATCCTATATGCTTTGCATGCTTAAGACAATCTACCACTTCCCCTCCTGACTTTCAGTAATTATTTCTTTCACCATCATTTCTAGTTTAAAGCTCTTCTTGTGTGAGATTTCACTTTCCTGTATGTCAGGAAAGCAGGCTTTTCAGGGATCTGCTTCAAAGACTACCGCATGATAAAGCCAAGGAAGGCAGAGGGGACCAAGAAAGAYGGATAAAGCACACAGGTCACATCCTTCAAGCTCACAAGTAATGCATCCCAACAAAGAGGAAGTCAGACAAAAATGCCAGGTGACATGAGTGAATGAAAAAGGAGCTCCTGAAGAAACAAACGAAAGAGGAACAAGTAGCCTGGCAGGAATACAAAGAAATTTAGCAGCCAGGGATCACATTATGAAAGCTGTTAGAATCAAACTCTTTTTTAAAGAGATATCAATGACAACAAGTCCTGTCACTGCATGCCCTTGTAAGTAGTCCTTTAGATCTCTYTTGTAGGGTCACTTCAGGTACTGGAAGGTTGCAATTAGGTCAGAGAAACCTTCTCCTCTCTGGGCAGGACAAACACAACTCTCTCAGCCTTTCCTCACAGGTGAAGACCTCCATCCCTCTGATGATCCTGGTGGCATCCTCTGGGCTCACTCCCACAGTTCCATGTCCTTCCTGTGCTGGGACCCCAGAGCTGGATGCAGGGTTCCAGGTGGGGCCTCAGCAGAGCAGAGCAGAGCAGGGCAGAGGGGCAGAATCCCCTCCCTCCCCTGCTGCCCACACWGCTTTGGATGCAGCCCAGGACACGTTTGGCTTTCTGGGCTGGGAGTGCCCATGGCTGGGTCATGTCCAGCCTCTCACCAGCAGCACCTCCAAGTGCTTCTCCCCAGGGCTGCTCTGCATCTGTTCATCCCCCAGCCTGGACTGGTACTGGGGGTGGCCCTGACCCAGGTACAGCACCTTGCACTTGGTCTTGTTAAACCTCATGAGGTTCATACAGGCCTATTCTCCAACTTGTCCAAGTCCCTCTAGACAGCATCCTATCCTTCAGGTGGGTTAAGGGTACAGCTTGGCTTAGTGTCACCTGTAAATATGGCAAGGGCACACTCAATTTCATTGTCTATGTCACTGATGAGGATATTAAAGAGCAGGGACACCCCTGTTGCTGATGCCCATTGGGACTCTGAGCCACTGWCCTCCATTCTGTGGATMTGAATACCCAACCAGTTCTTATCTATCTCACAGTACCATTGAATCATTATCTCTCCAATTTAGAGAAAAAAACGTTGGGGAGCAGTATGAAAAGCTCAAAGAAGTCCAGATAAATGACGTCGGTAACCATTCTTTCTCCACTGATGTAGTAATTAAAAAATATTTCAACATGTATATATCTTAATTATGTAAGTATCAAGACTGTTTAATATATCTTTTTTAGTCATGTGAATACTTTCATATGATCTATACTCTTGTTTGCACAGATGCCATGCTACTAAGCATGTACACCAGTATAAAAATTTCCRATAATGTAAGTGATTTTTAAACTCACATCAATAAAAACCAGAGAAAATTCCATTCAGCTTAAACTCATCAGTTTATGCCCCAAAGCACAAGAATTAATCATTCTCATTTGACTCTAGTAAGTGGAATTGMAGATGTTATCCTTATTACTGTAAGTGATTTTTTTTCCCTTTTTTTATTCTTTATACTCTCATTTGTTCTAATAATTTGTTCTCTTCAAGCAAATCCACTGACTGATACTGCTGCAGAAGTAGAAAGGGTTTTCTTATAAAGTCAGTATTGCTTTTTTTCTAGTGTATCTGTCTGTTCTTGTGCAAGTAGACAAATCATTTCTTAAGCATCCCAGAAATATTCAAGCATGAAACAGATTGGATCATGTATTAAATCTGATAACTAAGAAAGAAAAATTAAAAATCAKTGTAATAAAAGGAAATAACTGGAGAGTTTTCAAACAGAATTTTAAAGATGCATTTAATCATGAGAGGTCATCAGAAACTCTCCTCTTTCAGCTAAGCACKCTAAGTAGCTGAGCCAGGACCTCAATATCAATAAAACTGTGATGAAAAATACTCTGAATTAAGGGGGTAAAAATCTTTAGAATAACTAAAGAAAATTTTACTACATTCTGTAATCCAATAGCACAAGTCAAAGTTCTTAAAACTACCCTCTTAACACTGATTGAACTGCACCTAAGTATCAATTCAATTCAGATTAAGAAGAAATTATAACATATTTTTTGCAGAAATAGAAATGAACATGACCTTTTCCTGACTGAGCTGGAAACTAGAGCTACTCTTCATTATTTTCAGAAAGGGAAATAATTGTCTTTGGAAACTAATTTAAAGAGAGCATGTCACATGATAGAAACATTTTTTAGCGTACCTTCCTTTCAACAGAAATAACACAATCTTGGTTTTTTTGTAARAAGAACAAAAAAGATAAACTTCAAAAAGCTGAAACATTGTAGATTAAAAATAATTTTCTATTGCTATCATACTTAAAGTGCAGCAACCTAAAGTCATCTACTGACTTCTACAGAAACATTTTAAGTGAACACTGGGCCCTCAAATAACTCCATACTAAAAAACTCTATTAAAAAACACAATTCAGGCTCTTATTCTTATCTCAGTCATCTTATTTTTCTTAGTCCTCCACCAYCTATAAAATATTTATTCTCTCTAATGCAGAAAGCACATTTTCTGTGTTGATAAACTKCAGCTCACTTCTTTTTTAACTACAACTTCCCATTTCTAGCCCAGTAGTGTAACAACAGGACTACTTAACCTCTTAGAAACAGCAGCTAGAGAAAAAAAAAATAAATGTTAAAATGGTTGCTAGAAGAGAGTATTTTTGGACTCTCATTCCATATCAAAGTTTTATGTAAGCTGAGTTCCCCAGAAAAATCTAGGACTGATAGAAATAAATGAGTCTAATGTTTGTCATTGGGCTGTAACAGAAATACTTGACTTCTCAAAAAATATGATTGAAGGAGACAGTTACCAACTCGACATCAATGAAAGCAGTCTGAAACATTCTAATAAGAAGTATTTCAAGCCTAAAAAAAGGTCTGCTCAGGCATTGGTGATAATAAGCATGTAGGGTTTAAGAGCCCTCACCATGGCACACTTYATGGAAATTCACTGCTCTGATTGAAAATCTGTTTAAACAGATGTAAGGCATACCCAGATGCCAAAATAGATTCTTAGCAGTGTACACCAGCTACATAGCATTTTGAACAAAAACGATATCGTGACAATGAAAAGAAAACCATTTGATTTTAAAGGTAAAAATTGCAAACCATGAAACGAATGATAAGTGGAAAGATAAAGAACCTGAAGCTTATAAGGGTTGAGGGTTGAGAAATGTGCTTGGTGTCTGAAGCAGCTTTTTCACAAATGACCTACAAAATTTGCACGGGGAGGCATGGATCTCACCCAATCTTTGGGGGCAAAAACAATACTAAAAAGTAAAACTTGGGAATTTTTARAAGTCTAATATACATGAAGGAGCCTATACCACTAGGCCACTAGTCTTGTGCTGACAATAAAAGGAAAAAACCCAAACAAACAAGCCCTGAGAGATCAGTAAAATAGAAATCAATACAGAAAATAAAGGGCAAAAAAAAAAAAAAAAAAAACAAAAACAAACAAACAAACGAAAAAGGCAAAGGAAAAAAGTACAGCCACACATTTGAACAATAAAACACATTTTAAGTCTCTGTCAGAGGGAAAAGAAGGTGAAGGCAAAGCAGCAGCAGGTAAAAAGAGCTGTGCAACAAGGAGTGTRTTACACAATTTCTAGCAACCAATACAACTAATGCCACCCATAGACAGACAAAGATTTTTAAGGCTAAACAGGAAATCAAATGGGGTAGATGTGTGCAGAGCATATGACAAGCTGCTATACTGCTACATGCTGTATTTCTACTCCTTTTTGGCCCCATAGTTTGAATGATCACATCAGCAAAATAAAGGGATGTTATTCCAGAAGAGCAGTTTATAGATGTTCAAGATTACSAGTTTAGAAGACTTAAATGCTGCCATACTGAGCAATGTTTCTATAAAACCTCAAATAGTCTAATATCTTGACACACCTGACTCAAACTAGACCATGGCCAAACATATGCCTTTGAAATCCAAGGGGAAKCGATGTTGCTTTATAAAATTATCACAAAGTTACACTAATTAGGGTTTCTGAGCCTGTAAAGTCAATATCAATAGAAAAACTAGAGAGACCTCACAACATCCAGCCCTTARCAGTGTTTAGGAGAGAAAGCACTACAACACCAGAATGATAATGTTTAAAAGGAAATGTTATTGAAAAAAAAGAGAAATAAGATTTGACATTTGAAAATAAATTAGTCAAAAAATTGATACTTGACAAAAACATTCCTGAACCAATAAAAAGAAAAATTACCAGTTTCCATTACTATCACAAGGAAACACAGCAACTTTGTAGGACAGCTATCCAGGCTTATATGCTAATCCTACACAAGTCAAAAATAAATGTGTGCCTAAATGTGGATACTCACTAAAAAACTAATTACAAACTTTAGCATGCAGAATATTGGCACATTTGATCTCCACACCATAAAGCATGAGGAAATAGTGCCAGAGCRGAACAGAACAGATTCCTTTTCATCCCTGGAGCATTACTGACACAGGAAAAACAACAGGAGTAAACAAGGACACGGAGTGATTCTGCAGTTTCTGTTGTTCTCCTGTTTTAATTGCCATGTCCAGGCTGGAGTTAATGCAAATAGTACAATGAAATCATAGCTGATTAACAGCCCATGTTTTAATTCCTGTAAAACAGTTTGTTTAATCCAGGATTCTCATTACACAGAACATTCTCAATTTAGAAAGTGTGAAAGTATTTATGCATTTTAATAGAATAAATATTGAGCAGTCACTTGCAAAATAAAAACACATTTAAAATTCAGTTTGAATTCTGTAGAAAACGTTTTATATATATATATATATCTTCAAATTTAGAGTAGACTTTTACTTGTGTTGTGATTGATTCTCAAGTTTAAATCAAACYTGGTTCAGAATTCAATCCCAAAATATGTTTGTTATGGTAGAACAATTGAATGKGAAGATGTTATATTTAATCTAAGTCCTTCCAATTTATGAGTTAATTATTAAGGTATATGGTGTATAAATACACATTATAATAAATATATCTCTCTAAATACAAATATACAGAAATTTATAATACACAAGCCCAATATCAGCAATTYCAAGCCCAAAAATTTAATAATCTCAAGATACAGATGCATCCATAAAAGAAAAAAAAATTGGTAATGACATATATGCCACTTGAGTTTTGCCTTTTTTTCTCTGATGTGTTCTCTGTATTCTTCACACATAAATTTGTAGCTCTGTAGTCTGTTGTATTAGTAGCTCATTTTCCCAGCACTTTTCCATGGCCTTTCCCTAAGCAAAAAGACAAATCAAATTCCAGAGTTCCAAGCCCTAGGAGGTACAACGTGCTACCTTGATTATTCCTGGGAGCCAAGGMCGAGAACAACCCTTGGAGATATATTCTCATGGACAAAGTACAACTAGTGCTGAGAGGGGGGTTCCAGAGAAGATGCTTGACCTGGGGGGGAATTGCATCACCACTTCTCCTTCTAACAGGTGCTTTTTATCAGTTATGYTAATTTCCTAAAATCTGTAAGAATGTACTCACCCCTGGGGTGGGGTGGGCTTTTGTGCACATCTTTCCATAACTGCCTCTGAAGGCCTTCAAATAAAGATCCCCTTTCATTTTACCTCCTTACTAAAATTATCTGAAGTTTCATTTCCAGGTCTACTCTTCCTCAGGAATGCTCCAGTAGTATTTTAATTTTAAGTATGAGGTCCCTGCTACAGACATACATGTAAGACCCAATTAGTTCTTAAAATCTGTACCTAATCCAGGAGTCAACAGACATTAACATTACAATGGTAACTTCCCAACCAAAGTCAGAAAAAAATGCGTTTTCTGTGTTTTGATATAAAGACATAGACCATGTTTGAAAGGTACCAGATTAAAGGTCTTGATCATTCAGACTGTAGGCATACTTAATTCTTGGCCTGTCCTTGGAGATAAGTATGGCAGTGGAACCAGTTAGTGTCATTAATAGAAGGGATACGAAATTTCAGGTCTACAATTTACTTCAACTCATTAATTCTCTAAGCCATCAGAAGAGGAACTTCTTTTTTCATCACTGGATGTCATTCTGAGTCTCTCTGGGTTGAAACCCTAAGGCAGACTATCTGTGGGGATGTTGAATACTTGAAGATCTGCAAAATCGCTGGTAGTCAAATAATTGAGAGAAACCTTCCTTTATTCTTCATGTACAAAAAAATAAATCAGAAATATTTCGGTGAGCAATGCATGTCTTGCTTATGTACAAAGAAAGATACATGAAATAAGAGAAAAGAACGAGAATAATAATTACCTTATCTCCACAGTTTGTCAGTAGAGACTGAAATTCATCACCAGTAAAATTGGATCAATTAATTTTTAAATCCTACAAAAATGTCTTCTCAGTCCCTTCAAACAACTTCCCTGCTTACAGTCTAGTTATCTTCTCTTGCTTAGAATTTGTGGAGGTGAGACAATGAGACAACTCATTTAATTCTCTCTGGCAGAAACAATGCATTACATTCAGAATCATACCCTAGGGATAATACTTAAGCAGGAGATGGGAGAAGGCTGTATAGAGAAGCACAGTACTGAATACTTTCTTTTACAAGATGAAATTTATTATCTTTCTTTTTTATTCAGAGAGGTCTGAAAACCATTAGGCATTAAACCACTTTGTCTTRAACTTTTTGCTATTTCAGCACCATCTCCCTCTCCTGTGCTGTGCACCATCTGTTTTCAGTATTCTTTGTATTGCAATGTCTTTGGTAGCTCCAATACCTTTTTCCTTTCAAGGAATGTGTATGTCTAACACGGACTTTTTTGAAGGAAAGTGTGCATAGAGAAATAATATTGGACCACGCTCTTGTCGTGGCATATTCAGACTCCCTCCTAGGCCTCAGCATCTATCAAATCTATCCCTAATGCTCCAAGGATCACAGTCTGGCGCTCAGCTGCAAGCCCAAAGAAGGTATTGGCATAATGTCATCATCCTCTCTGCTTAAATCACRTTTTAACTGGAAGTGTTCTATATATGTAGCAGCTTGTTTTCACCATCTGTAAGTTACAACAGAAACAGTTGCATATTCGTTGCTTTAAAGCAAACTGAAAAGTGCTGAGACTGTCTAAGTACCATTTAAACAAAGATTTCTTACTTAGCAGCAAGTATTTTAAATGTTACTCTCGTGTTTAAATGCAGTTTTAAATCTTCCCAATTTAAGCACGTTTGGCATGATTTATATTGCTAATTTAATCAAACAAAATTAATCAAATCTCATGTCTACTTAAACTTTTCTTTAATTTCATACAGGACAGGAGAGACAGCATTCCCTACAGAAATATTGCACTGTCTAATTTGTTGTATATTAAGTATTTTTAATTTTAAAGTATTTTTGAAGTTAGTCATTAATTTAATTTWAAAAAAGGCCATAGCAAATTTGCGTTAGCATTCTGATTACTTTAGCATGAATAAACATTAACAGACAACTGAAAAACACTTCAGTGTGCTCAGAGTGGAGTTCATTGAAAAGATTCAGTCTATGTCTTTAATTCTGTCTGAAATTTTATCAAGTACATGCATTTCAGGGGAATGTCTTCATCTCAGCTCAATACACTTTTCAGTAGAGCAATGTTTTGGCAGTTCTACAAGTAACAGAGACAGTAACTTGTCCCCATTTTAGAAAATAAAACACAGAAAAATGTATATAACAGCTTTTAGCTAGGAYTTCTGAAAATAAGTCACAGTTCCCAAAGATGTTTGCACAGGTTTTATCTTGGATTAAGGGAAGAAACTAGCATGACTGCTGCAAACCACAGGTGCTTGACTTTCATGACAAATGAGTAAATCACAGCTTTCTGGTCACCCACTGTTATCTCTTCATTTTTATCTCCCACAGCGTTGTATAATTTTACAAAATCTGTAGAGATTACCTACAGATTTTAAAATTTGTTCCTTTGATTAAATTAGTAACAATCCTGCCTAGTGCCTTCTGTGATATGMGCTTTTTTTTAAAAGTTTTTTTGACAGTTGATGCTTCCTGTATTTCTAAAGGGAGTGTAAAAAAAAATAAAAGTGGGATCATATTATCTTTATCCTGGGCATCTGGGGTCTCAGAATTAATCAGAATTTTTGAACTCTGGCATTTAGATATCATGTGCTTCTGAGTTGAGCTCTTAAGCACAATTAAATTAAAATCCCTTCATTATTTCGTAGGTAGAAAAACGAATGTGTATCTTCTGTTGCCCAGTGACTTATTGATAGAAGTTGATAAATAGGGTGAGTTATTTAGTCTGCACTTAGACCCTTCTAAARTACACCAAGTGTGGAAACTTTTTGCTAGTTTTCTTTCTCTTTTTCTGACTTATGTTGTAGTAATATTCAGACAGTYTAGATAAGGTATTTTAGAAAGTGTGAGCAATACATGCTTTGGAATTCCATCAGAACTACAGTATAGAGTTCTTTATAAATAATGTTTTTATTCCTAGTAAGGACTGCCATTATAAAGAAATGGAGGTTTGTATTTTCCCTGAAAGATAAGATTAGACTTTCTTTTCTTCCTACCCT
The DNA here is from genome assembly GCA_902810485.1 of Alauda arvensis. Taxonomy (NCBI): domain Eukaryota; kingdom Metazoa; phylum Chordata; class Aves; order Passeriformes; family Alaudidae; genus Alauda; species Alauda arvensis. The sequence continues at coordinate 183,065 of CADDXX010000709.1, forward strand.
TTTCCCATTTCAATACAAAAGGTTAAAAGAGGTATKGAAAATGTAAATTACTGTTGTCACCAGTTTTGGGAATATGGGATTCCTCTTAATTTTCTTTTCAACTCCTAGGGAAAGATTAATGCAATACTGAGAGAGTCTACAAGCTTTAACATCTAAGTGAACTTCAACTTGGGCTGAACTGGACTTCAAGAATTGACAAATTCTTTGCCAGGTCACCAATTATCACATCAATTGTTTCCATTCACACAATTCCAAATTAGCAAAATCAAATATTTCCATCTTGGAACTTAGCATCTGTCAAGCAGGATTTCCCTCACATGGCTACTCACAAATCCATTTTAAGGCACTTGAAATAAAGCTTGTCTTCGATCATTACCTAAATCAGAGGTAGCTGCAATTTGTTTGGAAGTTCATGTAACCCCCTAGTTCTCTGGCTTTATCTTTAAAGGTGTTTCTACCACTCTAAAATACTTGCATCCTGTWAAGTTAATTCCACAAGCCCTACCTGTTTGAAAAAATATCTTTCATAGGACTCTAGWCCATTTTCACAGTCACAGAATCACAGAATGGTTGGGGTTGGAAAGGACCTTTGGACCTCACCCAGTCTAACCCTGCTGCTCAGGCAAGCTCACCTCRAGAAAGTTGCACAGAATCACATCCTTGCAGATTCTGAACATCTSTAGAGAAGGAAGTTACACAGCCTCTCTAAATAACTTGTTCCAGTGCTCAATCACCTGGAACAAGAAGTTTCTCCTCATATTGAAATGAAACTTCTTGAGTTTTGGTTTGTGCCCATTGCGCCTTGTCCTGCCACTGACCACCATGAAAAAGAATATGTCCCTGTCTTCTTGACWTCTGCCSTGAAGATATTTGCATGCATATATGCAAATTTGTGTGCATGTGTGTATGTTTTTCTTCTTACTTAAGTCTGAGAAAGGATTTTCCCRTCATGAAAAGGAATACTATTAAATAATTAAACAATCATGCTAACAATGAGGATGAGGGGAATGGCCTTGTCAGGTGTAAAAATGTTCTGRCAGTAACTAACTCTCCATTTTCCCCACTTCAGTAACAGTTTTCATTGACAACTTTGCCAAAATTTTTTGAAAGAAATATAATACAATAATCTAACATAATAGCCTGCTTTTTTTCATCTCCTGTGCCTACAGACCATCAGTCCGAAAGGTCTATGAAACTAACAGTGATCTCACAGAAATGTAAAGGCCCAATTTCCTCCTCCCAAGAAACAAAAAGAAATATAGGTTTTTTGGGTTCAAGGGTTAAACCAGAAAAGCAAGACATTCTTTCATACTGAAACAAACAAGAGTGAAGTTCTTTATTAGATAAAGGAAATGAAAAAAAAAATACACATGCAAGTCTAGAAGTCAAGCTGAATTTCAGATTTGGAATTCAGATTCAAAGAAATTTAAAATTCTGATATAGCTGCGTAGACTGATGGAAAATTCTGCTATTTTGGTTTCTCTCATACTATTCTGAGACACACTGAATTTGGTTTTAAATACTGAAAAGCTTTAAGTGCAATTTTAGTAATTATCAAACTGAAAGGCAACAGAAGTGACTGTTTGGATATTAATTCAAAATGTGTCATTTATGTAACATGCATTTGGTCCAGTAAAAATAATCTGGATTTTCTGAGGCAGCCTAAAAGCTGATAGAAAATTTTCATACAGGTGGGTATAACAAAGAAAAAATTGTATATGTTCAGCCATAACCTGGGGAGACTGGACAGACACTTATAATAATAACTTCTTTTAATGAAAAATGGCTTTTTGGTTTGGGGACAATTGCTGCTTCAGAATTCTGACAGGGAATTTGTCAGCTCCAAGTGTCAGCTATAAACATAATAATATACAGCACTAGAAGTCCATATCCTTCTGTAAGGATATAAGGGAGATGCAAGGACAGAGGTAAAATACACGACATGGGAATAAGTGGGAACAGTCACTTCACAGTACTTAATTTGCATGGCACCAGAAAAGCACAGAGCTTAATTTAGTGGACAAGAAGTAATGCTAAAAAAGACAATTATTAGTTTCCAGTGCGCAGTTATAAACATGTATCTTGTTCTGAGCATGTTTCTTATCCCTATATATCCTACCGAAAAGTTTGGAGTTTACATGTTCCTTGTACACTAGAAGTAATGAAGCAAGGTGTTTTGCATGTCAGACTAATTGGTAATGTACTCCCCCTCACAAGACCACTTTACCTGCCATGCTTTACTTAGGCTGTTGAAAAAAAACCCAAAACCACAGTTCACCTACACCCAAGAAGCACAATGGGGGTCTAATTCTCTCCCTCTMTCTCTTCCATCTGGAAGTGGAAAAGGAGGGAATGTCCAAAATCACTCTTCCTGAGAGAAAAAAAATGGAAACATTACCTATGATAATTCTCCAATAGTATTCCYCAAATTAGTTAAATAATTTAAAATGTTTAAGACAAAAATAGCACATCAGTCTTTAAGGTCAAATCTGTAACTGTCCTGTTGAGAGTCTGCTTTTAAAGTAGTTTTGTAGTTTAAGAAGAACATA
>CADDXX010000709.1:185783-207078 GCA_902810485.1 Alauda arvensis
AAGAAAAAGAAAAAGAAAAAGAAAAAGAAAAAGAAAAAGAAAAAGAAAAAGAAAAAGAAAAAGAAAAAGAAAAAGAAAAAGAAAAAGAAAAAGAATTACTAGTTTCAAGGGTTTTTCCATTTACAAAAAAAAATAAAATTTCCTTTTCTCCTTTCTCAACCTCTCCCTTGTCCCCTCAAAATTCATATACATATATACGTATATTCTTCCTATTCCTCTGTTAGTGCCCTWGGACCATCTAGTCCAGCCCATCAATTCGTTCAGGGAGTTGGGGTGTGAAATTATCTAGGTAGGAGGAAAAATGAGAGGTGGGATAAGAAAAAAGCAAGTGTAGTGAGCAGACACCACTGCAGTCTACACTAGAACGTATTTCACATAGCTGGAGAAAAAATTCATAATCAGCTTGCAAATTTTAAAACACTTACTGTTTGCCAAGCCAGTAATAAAAAAATTTCTATCAGATCTGTTCTAAAGCAAGAGTACATTAAATTTAGTTGTAGGGTATGAAATTACTTCTGCCTTTTACATACATAATAGGATACACACCATAATTGTACGACAACACATTATTTCTCAAATAGTATAAAATGTACTTCTTGACACTAYAATCTTAAATAGTCTATATTTTTCTCTGGAGTTTTAATGCACCTATCATGCTGTACTGAATACTACTRTATGCAGTCTGGACTTAGAGCCCATTAAAGTAATTTAGACAAAAGGTACACAGTAAATGATTCTTACACAACATAAAGCTGAGTAAAATAGCAAGAGTAGCAGTGGAAATGTTTTGATATATGCACAGTTTTAAGGCTTATTTTAACTGCAAGTTGCTTAACTACCTATTGAACTTAAGAAATATTTTGCTGCCTGGTGACAAGGAATAGTTTGCTCAGACTGCACACTAAATAAGTATATTTTATAGAATAGCAAGTTTATCACAGATGGAGACAAATTCTGTCTTTTGTTAAGATTTATTTAGCAAAGGAAATCAAAGAGGCAACCAGTGACTACCCCTGATTCCTAAATTCCCCTCAATCTTTCCCATGCTCAGGTTGGACCTGTCTCTTAYGTGAAATAAGAGCCTGTGGCTAACCAGATTTGCTACAGTACTAATCACCTAAAACTTCAGTGTCTAGTCCATATTCATCATCTAAGCTCCAGTCAGTGAAGAAAAAAAGCCCTCTTCAGAAGACAATTTATCCAGCTTTGGGATGGCGTCCTAAAAGAGATGAGATTAACTACATTCAGAAGGGGTCTAACTTATTGCAAGGGCTGAAGGAGAAGCTGGGTCAAATTCATCTGCTAAAAAGCCCCAGTTTTGTTCTGACTCAGGTGACACTAATATGAGGTGAAATGATCACTGGCACTTGTCTGTCACAAACYTTTAGGAGACCACTGCAGCACCACCATCCACTCCAGTGTTTCCAACCAGCAAGATGGCATTGGACTTATATCTCTGCCCAGACTAAGAAGCATTGACTCTGAAAAACATCACCCTGCTATTACAGCTGAATAGATAAAAATTAATTCTATAGGCATATACTGAGTGACATCAGGGCATTAACAACAGCAATAAAGCATTCAAATAATGATTATACAAAAGGAATGTAGTTAAATTCTCCATGRATATGGCTCCTCTAATCAAGCCCTCTCACAAGACACGTCTCAGTACGAAAATCCTTCATTCAGTTTTCTAACAGTCTCCACAGAATACACTCATCATCACACACCTTCTACACACATACCTCTTTAGCTTTGTGAAAATAAAAGAGAGTGTCTGTTCTCACTGTCTACAGTACGAACTGTCTTTCAAGCTATGGCAAAATACTCCCAAAAAGTGCCTCGTCTTCAAAGGTCATAGTTTTTCTTACAACTTCTTTTCACTATGATGTGTACTTTGTTTTCAAGCATTCTTCTCTTTCATCAGTCCAAAGATTAAAAGGGTCAGGCTGAGACCCACATATTGCCATCACTGCATGGGGTCCAGTAACAGTGTCAATGGATGAATCTTGTCCCAAATCCCTCCAAAGTTTGTCTTCTCTGTGAAGTTTTAATTCAGGTGGGCTAGCTAACTCTCCCCCCCACCYCACTCCTTTTCATCTCAAATTTTCATGTAATTTCAAACATGACCACAGTTGTGTAGCCTTCTCATTCTTTTCCTCAGCAGCCAGCCACCACATGTGGTCTAAATGTCTTCCATGTGTTCCACCATGTGTTACACCATGTGTAAATTAGTAGTATCTCTACTGTGGCATCCACCACTGGCAACTCAAAATTAATTATTTCAGCAATGCTAGACTCTGATGTCACATCCACGATGTCCACCACAAGCTAAGCATGGTATTGTTATCATTTATATGTTGTCTACATGTATTTGTTGCAAACTCACAGTTACAACAGCTCTCAACTGCAAACTTTCAGTTTGTTCTGCAAGATCTCAACATTATAAGAGCATATAATCATAAAATTATAATTCTTATTAACATTTTAGAGCAAAAGGAAAGGTAGAGTTTCAAAATTTTACAAATAAAAAGGTTGTAGTATTGTTTATGCAAGAAGACAGTTTAAAAATCATTCCATTTAAGAATGTCCACATGCTTAATTTCCCACAGGTCTCTCACTACTGGCATTGTTCACAGGACTTGTGACCCTGGATGCCAAATATTGATCATATCCATTGAAATTAGGATTGTTTCTACCACAGAACCTAAATAATTTTTACACTTCCAGATTGATATAATCTACAGTGATTGATATAATCTACAGTGATTGATACAATCTTCAGGAAAATAGATGCTCACTGGGGAATTGTTTTGGTATTTGCTTGAGTTGTGAGCTTATTTTAAGAGCAGACTAACTGCCATCATTGAGACTTTTACCAGCATGTAGAAGGAAACTGTGATASAGCCCTCAGACACTTTGGCTATACTTGGAAACTCTCTTGTAAGCTAATTATCAACTGTTATTTTGCCTTAGCTATTGAGTTTCATATTACAAAAACAAACAAACAAAAAATCCAGTTATTTGATAGAATACATTTAACAGGGTTAAATCAGTTCTTGGTTTTGTCCATTGCATATGGAATCAAAAGAAGTGAAATAATGAATCCTTACATGCTTTTTACCGTGCTTCTATGACTCAACACCTCAAATTCAGTGAAGAGAGATTTYTTGGCAACAGCTGATGAAAAAGAGAGCTTTGTTTGGTATCCTGAGCCACATCCTTTTTCCACATGCCATTCAGAGAAGAACTGGTATCTTGMAGCCAGCTCTCTTTGAAAATGCTCTGCTTTGGAGACAAGTGAAGATATTCTTGCTGTCTTCAACAGATTATTCCCCTGATATCTCTCAGTTTGATTCCTTGACACTATCATAACATGCAGATCTTGATAAAGGTGAAGACACAATCCTACTGTTGATTTGCAGTTTTACYGTATAGAGTAAAAATTAAACTGTGAAATATTGATATGATAGTTCTATTTATAAAGTTGTTTGTCATGGAAGWTAATCTGTCTGACAAATATACCCTTATTTTGATGAYATAAGATCAATATTTATACTGAAGATTTAMACAACTATAAACAAGGAAGTGAAGGATCTATTATTTTGCAGATATCAGATATATTCAGAGTTTTGTCTTAACATGTTACCTGTTTTTTTAACTTAGAAGTGCATAGGAAAGAAAAGTAATCCCAACATTCAGGGGAAAAAGAAAAATGTGCTAACTCAGTTGTGGGTTATATTAACTTCCTCTCAGTTAACTGAGTAAATAGAAAGATTCATGATCCATCCCATCTAATGGCCTCTCAAACTCTTGGTGCTAGAATCCTGAGACCTCCTGAGCAGGGTGACTGGCATAAAAGATTTGTCTTCAGCACTCATAAATGCACTAAAAGCACATCCTGCTATAACAGATAAAATGACRTCTTTAAACTGTATCATATTAAGTGAAAAACATTTTCACATCCCCCAAGACAAGGATCAGATTGTCTATGACTTAATAGATTTTATCTAGTGCAACCACAAATTTTTCCTAACACTCAATTTAAACTTCCCCTGACACTGCTTCAGGCCATTCCCTGGGGTTCTGTCACTGGTCACCACAGAGGAGAGATCAGTGCCTGSCCCTCCTCTTCCCCTCATGAGGAAGTTTTAACTGCAGTGAGGTCTCTCCTCAGTCTCCTCCAGGCAGAACAGACCAAGTGACCTCAGCCTCTCCTCACAAGGCTTCCCCTCAAGGCCCTTCACTGTCCTTTGGACACTCTCTAATAGTTTMATGTCTTTCTTATGTTGTGACACCCAAACCAGCCCCCAGCACTGGAGGTGAGGCAGCCCCAATGCAGAGCAGAGCAGGACAATCCCTCCCATACCTGCTGCTGATGCTGTGCCTGGTGCACCCCAGGACAGGGTTGGCCCTCCTGGCTGCCAGGGCACTTCTGACTCGTGTTCAACTTGCCACTGACCAGGATCCCTAGGTCCCTTTTTTGGCACTACTCTGCAGCCTCTTACTCCYCAATCTGTATGTTCATCCAGGGTTGCTCGATCCCAAGTGCAGAATCCAGCAGTTTGCCTTATTGAACTTCATAAGGGTGATGATTGCCCAATCCTYTAATGAAGAATGAAAAGCCCAGAGTAGAAATGTTTTATTTTAAAACTGTTTTCTACATATCTGTATCTATATCAGCAGCATATCACATGATATCTCCACATGTTATACAAGTCCTTTATGGAGGCAGAGAGTGAAACTACACCTCCCAGTGTAGTTAAGCTCACTTCTGTTCCTTCCCCTTATTCAATCATTTCTAATTCATATTTCAATGTTTTCATTTCAAATTATGCAATCATAGCTAACACTTCCATAACCCACTTCCATAATGTTCACACTTTCATTTTTCACTTTACCATGTGTTTACTTGTCTTGAGCCACAAATCTGTTGTCCTTTACAATTTGTATGTTGAAATATGCTTGTATTTCATAATATTTCATAATATTTCATAATATTTCATAACTTTCCATAAGTCAAAAAAGAATCATTTTTCCAGCCACACTGTCCGTATGTGCCAATGACTATGTGAATACCTAAAGTCTAAGGGAAACATCAAAGATTCATTAAATGCAAAAAACCTGGCTGTTTATCTTCACTATGTACCTGGAAATATTATTTTAGAACCTTTGAGATATAAGAAAAAGTTTCCAGTTTTCCAGGAAACTAGAAAGAACTGATAAATCCCTGAAAAATGAAGTCATTTAAAAAATATTAATAAATACTGAAACTGCACCCATAACCAGCAGTATATTTTCTAAAGATTTCTTTTAAAAAAAGGTTTTACAAGATTCACAGTGTATCTGAAAACAAGACCTGTTCAAGACATATTCTCCTGTTGTCCTCTCAAAGTCCCAAAGGCCACTTTGAGTCTTGCTGCACGTGGAGACAATAAAAGAGATATTATGAAACAAACAAACAAACAAAAAACACTGCCAAAAAAACCCCATCAACAGAACGGACTAGTTTTCTCCAGGAATTTGCTTTAGTATTCTGCACAAAACAAACTTGAAAATGTTAGCTCAGTTCAAGCCAGAACTTACACCTACAAAAACCTAGCATTTAGGACCTCCGCTACATCAGAGACACCAATTAGAATGAGACAATCCTATGTGAATACTCCAGAGTCATCATTAGTATTGTTTTTCTTTCATTAAATGCTTGTCTGCAGTCAAATGTCACTTTGCTGAGAGGAAAGCCAGATTTTCCTAGGATTTTRTGTTTCAAAATGCCTGCAAGCAAAATCAAGTCAGAGAAAATAGGGAATTGTCTTTTGTCATGTGCCTCCAGCACATGTGCTTGTCACAGACAGTGAGCTGGTGGAATTCCCATTCACCAATTCCCTCAGAGATACCTGCTAGATAACACACTTTTACGGGGCAGCATGTCAACAAACATTTTAATTCTCCTGGAAAACTTGTGGTGGTTGTGTACTGCAGACAGAAAATGCCRGTCTGGATCAGCTGAGATACACAGYTTCAGCCAATTTCTCTGAAGCATATGCCCTTAAGTTTGTCTTGGTTGAGAATCTTGATCTCTTTTTACAAGGCAACCCAGCCAGCTAATCAATGGAGTAATTGATTGTAATTGGTGTAATCTTTTCAGACTTTGGTAAAGCTTCTGGCACTGTCTCCCTCAGAATCCTTCTGGAGAAAATGTCCAGCACACAGTTGGACAAACACATCCTGTGATGGGTGAGCAGCTGGCTCAGGGATCAGACACAAAGGGTWGTAGTGAATGGAACAACATCAAACTGGGGACCTGTCACTGGCAGGGTTCCACAGGGCCCCCACCCTGGGGCCAATRATCTTCAATASCTTCATAAATTACTYGGATGCAAGACTTGAGAAATGGTAARTAACTGTGCTGATGATACAAAATGGAGAGGAGCTGTTGACTCCCTCAGAGGCAGAGTCCCTGCAGAAAGACCTGCACAAAGCAGAGGGCTGGGAAATCACCGACTKTATGAAGTTTAACAAAGATGAGTGCTGGCCTCTGCACCTGGGATGGGTCAGTTCTGGACAGACAAACAGACAGACTGGGGAAAGTGTGGAACATAGTGTGTTGAAGGGACATGGGGATACTGGTCAATGGAAAGTGTACAACTTTCTCATGAGGGGAAGTGGAGGAACAGGTACTGGTCTCTCTGGTGAGCAGTGACAGGAACTGAGGGAATGGCTGGGGGCATTATGCTGGATACCAGGGAAATGTGTTTTCACCCAGGGGGTGGTTGGTCACTGCAATGGGTTCCCCAGAGAAGTGGTCAAGGCACTAAATCTGCCAGAGTTCAAGAACAGTTTGGATAATGCTCTCAGGCACACAACATGATTTTAGGTTTGTCCTGTASAAGACCAGGAGCTGAACTTGATGATTCTTGCAGGTCCCTTAAAATTCAGGATATTCTATGGTTCTATTACCTTTTATATTCCTTCAGAATTTAATGTGGGGACTTTACTGTTGGGAATAAAGTTGAAGTTCCAGAGCCCACCGCTCCCTCCTCCCAGTGGGAAGTCAGCCACAAAGGTGGGGCAATACACTCCTGTGATAGCTATCTTGAAAATGGGACATTAACTTAGAAACAAGAGATGAGGCAATGCTTTCTCTGAGAGATCTGTGGAGTACCTGATAYAGTTTAAAGCCTCTGTTCACTCTTGTCTTCCCTTAATGAATTATGAATCCCAGGGGACATACATACTCTCAGTAACATATGAAGGGGCAACCTGCACTCTGCACCAACATCAGTGGATCTAGTTTTCAGTGGGTTACTCCACAGAGACCAGTGAATATTTCTTCAAACTGCAACTTATTAAAAAACTTTTAGGATATAACCATTGCCCCAAGGAAGTTACAGTGTATGGAGAGCAGACTTAAACATCGAGAGGGAAAATTGAACACTAAATTTGAAGTTTTTCTTGAAAACAGGCTTACAATTGCTTTACCTGGTTGAGTAGCATATTATTGAGCAAAATATTACTTACATAAATATAAGTAATATTTTGACAACAAAGTATGGCATATATCCCTCCTTAACTRGTATCTGAGTAACATATCTGAGTAGCACTTTTACAAGCTAAAAAAACCAGTTAATTTGCTGTAAAATAATTTTTGTTGCCAAATCATCACCTTTCTTAGTAAAAAGTTCACAAAATCTATAATAGTSCTGTAAGATAAGTAAGTAAGATCTGTCAGGTCTGTTTACAGGCCCCGTGAAACTTCTCCTGTCTGATTTGCAAATATGTGCTACTACACATAAATGTGATTTAGGGTTTCTTTATCCCACTATAACCATACCTTTATTGGATTAAACACATTGCATTAAAGTATCTTGAACTTCCTAGTACAGRGAATGACTAGTGGAATGGTCCAGAAAAGATGAAAATAAGGTTTCTGTGTTCAGAAAAGGATGGTGTTTTCTGCTTGWRTTTTGGCTTGAATGTTTTATATTTMTGACTACCAAAAAAGACACAAACATAGTTAAACAAATTTTCTTCTATGGAAAAGGYGTAATCTTGAAAAATCTAAAAAAAAATGTTCTAAAAACTTTTACTGCAGGAAAAATATCTCACTATTATACTGTGAGTTATACTATTACAACAATAGTGAGTTATACTATTACAACAGCAAGTATTGGGAAATGTATAGCAAGATTTTTTAAATTTCCATGTTAGTCTGAGATTTGACTGATTTAAGGTCCATGCTGTCACAGGTTATACTCACTACAACTGGTATACTCCCAAAATGTCCAGGGCAAGCAGAGACTAGACACAAACACATAATGTTCCATGCATTTCCAGCAAAAACATAGGGAGACAAACTGCATTTGGACGCTCTCCTCAAACATCATCTCAAAAACATCCTAGCAAAGCTATGGTGCTGTCCTGAGAGATGCAGACAGGAAAGAGGTCCATCTGCTTCTAAATTTTGAGCCACGATTTACCACATCAATTTTGTGTGCAGTTAGTCCGGATTCTGGAATTTAAAATACATGTTTCTACCCAGTAATTATAACAGCAAGAAAAACATTTTTGCAACGGAACTTGTGAATACCATAATCAATGCTATTGACACCACAATTGTTACTGTATTGTTGTAGTATGTGCTATTGTACACACTGCTGCCAGAGAGGAGTGTCCTCTGTCTTGRACAGCCACAGGGGCTGCTGGCAGCAATGTGCCAGCTGACAGCTTCTACTTGGTGCAGTGCCTGGAGACCTCCCCATCCAGCACCTCCCTGCTCATTGCCTCACTGGTTGTATTTCATTTGATTACCAAGGCCCACTTTCTCTTGTCTAGCCCATAATATACCCTGGTGTTGGCTGCATACAGCACTTGCCTGGAAGCCTTCAAGGCCTTCAAGGTTTAATGGAGGGGCAACCTGTTCTAGTGGAAGGACTCCCTGCCTATGGCAGGAGGATTGGAAACAGGTGGTCTTTAGGTGTCTTCCAACTCAAGCTGTTCTACAACTCYGTGATTCTCACAGCACCCAAACAGCAAAAAAGCCACTCAAATGCCAAGGGGAAATCAAGCCAGAGAGGACTCTGAGAAAAAAGTGTGGTTCAAGGTCACAGCCAATAAATGCATAACACAGAAATACCTTATGARGAGCACAGAGGAGCTCATTGCTGCTGGCCTGGCACAGTGGGACTGCAGGTTTCTGCAGGGAGTGGTGTCCCACACTGCAGCCTGATTACAGTCCCTGGTGACCAGACAAACCCCTCATGGCCCAAGCCAAGCTCCCCAGCATGGCCTGACCCAGGGTTGGGGGGAGCCCAGCTGCCAATCCAGCCTGTGTCTCATGGGCTGTACCCTGTATGCCCACAGTRTGTCCTGACTGGCAAGCCCCCTGGTTGGTCACCTGCACAATCAGACCTCCYAGTTCCAGGCAAAAGGATCCAAATACAAAGAAAACTGTTAATAAACGTACACTTGTTAGTCTTCCCTAGTTTTTGTGCATGTCTTTGGAAAGTTTTGCCTGCTTTTGATACAATCATAATTACARTATAAATCAAGCAGCTTTTCAAAGCATTGACCCCCTTGTATGATAACAATATCACATATACATGACAAATTAGGAGACCTGTTTGTACACTTCTTCAGCTTTGTAGTCTTCCACTCTATGTGTGCTTACGCTGTAACTTACCCTCCCAACCTTTTTAGCCAATTCATGCCATATAGAAAAGAGCATCTGAAACGTCCACTGAAGAGCTGGAAATTGAATGCAGGCAGCAAACAACAATCATGACAAATTTGTCCTTTTGTTTATAACTTGTACTATTCTGTTGTTTTCAAATACACATTTCARCACTGAACAGATTAACATTTACTTAAGCAGGAGTCAAGAGTGAAAGTCATTAGTACCCTCTGCTGGTTTACTTTATAGCAGCAGGCATTCTGTCTGTCCTTGTCCTAGCTGGTTCTGTACAACTCATCTTCTTAATAGGATCTATGGTTAATTAAGAGAGATAATTATTCCTGAATAATTCACAAAGAAAAAAAAAAAAAAGGAGCTGGAATTATATAAAGAAATTAAAAGTTGAACTCAGTCTAATAGGTGGATTACTCAGAGCAAAGCCCAGCTTGGTGTCTGTTACAAAGTCACATCAATCCAGCCAGTTGTACCAGGAGAAAAGCTGAGCTCAGTCTCTCTGCTGCTTTACAGGAATAATGTGCCAGGACTTTTAAAACTCCCTGCTTTCAAGCCTTTGAARAAGCACTTCAACACTATGATCATTGTGATTTTCCTGTTAACTGCCCATTAGCTTTGCTCTCTATAAAAACCAGTCTTGGCCATGTAGAGAGAAGGGTATTAATGCAATAGTAGAGMTGTGCAGAAAGCAGAGCCCCTAAAGTCTCTGCTTGCATTGTAAAAGCTACCTGCTTCCCAGCGCCAGCCAGCCAGCCCACACCAAGCCTTCTGGGTGAACRCATTGTCCAGCCCAAACCCCTGCTTCAAGGGCCAGTATTAAAGAGTGGTGGCCTTTGTTCCGTGGGCCACAGTACTACATCAAGTCACAGAGACACATCTCTGAATCAGAATGTCACMGTGGGAAATAAAAGACTGAAGAGAGAGGTGCTAAAAGCTAGTGGGGAAGATACACTGAGCATTTTGTGCTAMATTTTCACAGGCAGGAACATAAACAATCTCTCTTCTCTCCATCATTGACTACAGAGGAAAAGAGTTTTCCAAGTAACAAAATTACTTCCGGATGGTTTAACATATCTGTGATGATAAACAAAAGGAAAGATTATGTAACACACATCATTCTGTAACCAGAAATCACAACCTGTTATGGTCCAGTGAGCTCCTTTGAAATCTCCTGCTTGAGCCTTTTGCTAAGGTGTCATTCACTCYTGGGGGGCAGCCAGCCAGATCAACAAAAGATTAAGTGATTGAGAAGGAATACAGAAAAACTTTGTAACTCCAAACATCCTTCGACCTTCAAAAGGTAGTTAGAGTAATTTCTTCCTATAAGTGCTTGGAAGATGTGCAGAGAGGAGGAGAACGATGCAGTTTATTTAATATCTTAGCAAAAAAGCTGATGTGCAGTACCTGCTGACTAAGTTTTAGGTAATATCATAGGAAACACTAATATGAAACAACATTTTTAGCTTGTCAAGATCATTCCATTTCCACAGTACTGCAGAAAAATKTTTAAAGTTTATTAGAGCAGAAGGCTCTAGGAGAAAAGAATTGCACTGCAGTCCAAGCGAGAGCTGGTGCCTTCTATCTTTCTAGTCTGCACATTTTATTTTAGAGACAAACTTTAAGCCTGATTGCAAATGTATTTCTGTTTTATTGTTATGATTGTGTATTATCTATGTTAATGACAAAAGTACCTAAAGATTCCAAAGATGGTCAACACACATAATTCTAGACACTGGGTAAGCACATTGAATTTAAGGCAAACTGACAAGCCTCAATAATTCATGATGAGTTCATATTTTGAAGCAAAAATAGTATCAGTATCCACTGTTTCAAAAAATATCAGAGGATGCTTTTAACAAAACTGTGAACTATACCTAATCTTGTGCTAAACTGATCTCCTAGTCAAGAGCTACTCTCTGTGCCTCAAATGCATTATCTAGGTACTGGCAGAGTRGAAAGATGGAATTCTATATAGGATGTGTGTTTGTCTATTCAGACATCACCCCACAGTCTAATGAGATCTGAACAGGAAAGCTTTACTTAAGAATAAGCAGAGAAAAAAAGATCTGAATGTAACTTGAAATAAGGAAAATTTACTTCCTTTTTAATAGAGGACSCATCTTTCATTAACCTATCATGACTTAAGAGTCTTTCTGAATAAAATTTACATCTTCATATTTAATTTGCTTCTGTGAGTCTGAAACTGCATTTCACATCATTTTTAAGTCCCTTGAAAATATCGATGAAATGCATTATTTTCTGAATGTGAAGAACTATAGTGACARCTACATCATCTAAGAAGCTGTGGTCACTATTTAAGAAGGCAAAGTTCTGTCTGTTTTTCAAAAGTATTAAAGGAACTACTTAGAGATTTTGCCCTTAGTTTCCTTTGTCATCTGCTGTCCATGTGATTAAATGCCTTGCTTAATGCTAAATTACAGAAGGCAAAAAAAGTGAGAGAAAACAGATATAAACATGACTGGAGACAGATGTTGAGCTTGTAGMATGCGTTACAGAAAGTAATTTTAAAGTGAGGAATACTATCCCCATTTTAAAGAATCCAAATTTAAAGAAATTCCAGCTTCAAATTCTTCCAACCTGCAGAGACATCTTTCACCTTCAGGAAAATCTTCCAGTCATTACAACTGAAAAAATGCAATTAGGGGCACAAAAACCAAAAAAATCTTCAGCAAGAGGACTCCCCCATTTGCAGGCCTTGCCATACCCATCAAACCACAACCACACTGAGTAAAATTTCAGCATGCCAATACACGTGGTTATGCAAAACACCATCTAATATCATTGATCTGAYAGGCATATTAACTCATGATGAACACTAATAGGTATTCCTCCACTGGGTTTATTTTGATATAAAAGTGGTTTTAGGATATGAATCTGAATTAAATCATCTATGAAAGGCTGTGATTGACAAGACTTTTTGGAAGGAAGTGCTCTCTGCCACAATCCAGTAGGTCAGAGCTTGAATCTGATGTAATATTTGGCCTGATTTGGATAAAGATCTTGTATAAATTTTCYACACCTCTGGACAGTGCCTGAACTGCACATAGGCTTCCTGTTTCTCTGTTTCCCTATTTCTCCACCTGAGGCTATTTTGCTTCACACAGCTAAAGAGAATTTCCTAGGAAAATTGGTAGGAAGACATAGAAGAGATAATACAGTTGTTAGAGCACTCGTCRAGCTAGTCTAACCCCCAGCTCCATAAAATATTCATCRAAAATTAAATAGCTTCACAGAAGGRAAAACACAAGCCTGGAGTATCTAATAAAAATGGGTTGCATTAGATCTCTTCTCCAGATCAGAAAATAAAGGCACTTTAGAATCTAGCCCATTAAATGTTCTATTCACTAGTTTAAACAAAATAACTTTTRTATTCTGCTTTTTCTCATTCCATTGGATTGACCCCAGCTTTAGGATAGGGTTTACAGCTGAGTAGCATAAGATGTTTCCTTCTGTTTTGGGCTTAACTAGCTAATTAACTGTGTAGAACAGGAATCACACTTTTATTCCTCTCCTTGGCATTCTCTACTGATTAGGTAAGACAGCTCTTTACTTATATTGCTGGATCCAGTGAAGTTCTGCTTTGGATCCAGTCTTTGCTAGAGAAGACACTTACTGTTCCAACTAAACCTAATGGCTGAAAAGACATACACAAGCTGCTGGAATAGTTGCCTATCCTGAAGGCTTGTCTGGGGACTGGGAATTTTGTCTAAACAACATGTAAACACTGAATAATCTWCAGTGTCATAACACTTCAAATAAATTTTAATTCCTGAGTGTATTCAGTTGGAAAATATTTGTGTGTCAAATATGTTTCAGTACAATATTTAAGAAGTTGATRTTAGACCTAATCAGAGAAGAGTAAATATCAGAACAGACAAAATTTCTTGTATTTCTGCCCAAATCAAGAAGTTGCATTCCACCTTGCTAAAATAGTTGTAATTAACCTTTAATTCAAAATTTTAAAAGGTGATAATTTAATTTATATAGCTGTTCATATGTAAATATTGTGCAACACTGGTGATTGCAAACCCTTTATGATGAGGTGCACATTTGGAATCAGCCTTTTAAGCAAAATCCTGCAGAGARGTACATTTCAGTTTATATCATAATGAATTTGAGGTAGAACTGAACAAATTCCCTGTGAGGCTACCGTCCAAATTGCTTTGTTAAAACTGTAAATTGTGGATTCAGTTACACACCTTCTTTCACACCAGAGTAGGAATTTCACACTCAAAGGCTTTCCCATTTTTGTCATGGYACACTTTAGATCGAACTTCCTAGAAAAACAGATTTAGAACGTGTGTGCAAACCTTTTGTTGACAAAATGTATTCTGTTGGAGAAAAAAATAAAAGGTTCTATACACCAGTGATCCCACTTCACATACCATGCTGAGAGAACAAACCACCCTACAGTCCCAATAAAAAGGATCCACACTGCATTACAAACATTTGAGATAAGTGAATATTCTGACTCCAGCCGTTTTTCCTGGGTGAAAAAGGCAAATTGTTTGTGAGAGAAGGACTGGGGGCTGTATCATTGCAAGAGAATTTTTCAGCTGGCTGTGGGGATAACAAAGCAGGTCTGAGGAGCTGAAATCCGAGGTKCAGAAGCAATGACAGGGAAGGGCACTTGGCAAGAGGAAATATTTGAGGCAGAAAATGAGAACATGAAGAAACGTACGAACAGTTTAAGTGCCTCTGTTCAAATAAGAAGCAGTGCAGCACAAGTTCAGCTGTTAAACCACTGCTTTTGCGYAGCATGAAGGATTCAGACAGCAGCTCGCTGACACTCTGCCAGCACCAGCTGGGCATAAAAGCAGGAAGAAAGCAASTGATTGCACAACTGCAATCATACTGAAGCATAGAGTGCAGCCTCTATGTCTATCTGGCAGCAAAGTTGCACAAAGACAGGTAAAACTCTGAAAAACTGATAATTTAGGACCTGAACCTTCAGTACCCAGCTAGGAGATTAAGAGTTGAAAATAAATAAATACAATAAAAAGTAAAACCTCACAGGATACATTTAATCTGCATTTCAGGTATTGGTAATAAGGTTGGGAAAATCAGTTAATTACACTGTATAAAAGGCATGTTTTGTCTTTGCATGTTRCAGGAGGTGGTTGCATGTACTGACTTTGGAAACATTTCATTCCACTGGGCCCCACAGAGGGGCTGCATGCATCAGCATTCATCCTCTCTAAGCATTACTAAATAAATTTTTAAATTATAAATTGTAAATTATAATTGCATGCTCAATAAAGGACTGAACACAWTCCATAAAGAGCATATATGATAGAATGAGTTCTAGTGCAGGTGGTATTACCTATATTACTTGCAGAGAGTACAAGTGGTAGTGACAGGTAGGRTACAAAGAAATTGACTTAGCATCCAGGATAAATGCCACATCTTTGTACTTGCAAATTGAAGATATGGAAATTAGGAATGAACAAGAAAWTCCAGCTGTGTCTTTTAGGAGTAGATTTGTTCTTTGGTTTTATTTTTTTCACTATTTTCTTTTCTCATCTATCTAGCCTGTCTTAAATGCACAAAAAACATCTGCATAAGAAAGATCTCCAATAGGAGATCTCACTTTGCACCTGATTGTTTTTTCTCATGTCTGCAATTTTCATATCACTTTSAGGCATTTTGGCAAGTGAAAGTGAGAACAGTAAAATGCTTCTACGTTCTATGAAGCATTTAAAATAGAAAGGTCTGGAGTCTTTCTCAGGCTGGTTTTCATCTTTCTCTTCTGTYCTGCCGAACAGACACGTTCCGCCTCACAGAGATGTTGTTCTGCCTAGGTTTCACTCAGTCACATTAATTCAGAATTCACTCTCTCCCTATAGGAGATTTTCCAGCCCCTGACCACACGTTGTTTTCTTTAGGTCAACAAGCAGGCTTGACAGAGTTGAAAGATCAATGTCATCCCTGGCATACACAGTCACTGCAGCAGCATGCCTGTCAGGGTTGACACCAGCACTTGGATGGACTAAGCTTGTCTACAAGCTATTTGACAAACCATCCCAARAAAGAGTTGCCATCTTGTCAAGACAACTTGTTCCATTATTTAACMAACCAAGACTYGGTTTCCATATGATGGAAAAAAAGSTAAGCAGTTAATCCTCACTCATGGAAATATTCTATGCCTCCTTTCACTACTCTGGGAAACTCAAGACATAAAGTTTTCCATGTATAGGGCATAATGAATGAGTCACCAAACATTTGACTTTCCTTTCTCATAACAMTCAGTTATAGTCATCAGGCTTGCAAGGTCCATGCATGCAAACCTCAAGCTGAACAAGGCCAAGTGTAGGATCCTGCACCTGGGTTGGAGCAATTCCCAAGACAAACATAGGCTGTGGGGGAGAAGGGATTGAGAGCAGCCCTGGGGAGAAGGACTTGGGGGTGCTGGTGGATGAGGTTGGACATGACCCAGCCATGGGCACTCCCAGCCCAGAAAGCCAAACGAGTCCTGGGCTGCATCCAAAGCAGTGTGGGCAGCAGGGGAGGGAGGGGATTCTGCCCCTCTGCTCTGCTCTGCTCTGCTCTGCTCTGCTCTGCTCTGCTCTGCTCTGCTCTGCTGAGACCCCACCTGGAACCCTGCATCCAGCTCTGGGGTCCCAGCACAGGAAGGACATGGAACTGTGGGAGTGAGTCCAGAGAAGGGTCACAAAGATCAGAGGGAGCATCTCTCCAATGAATGCCTGCTGGGAGAGAGATGGGGTTGTTCAGCTAGAAAAAAAGAAGATTCCAGGGATACCTCACAGCAGCCTTTAAGTACCTAAAAGGTGCCTAAAAGAGAACTGGAGAGGGATGTTTTGCAAGGGGATGGAGCAATACAACAAAGCATAATGGCTTCAAACTTCAAACTGAAAGAGAATAAATTTAGATCAGTTATTAGGAAGAAATTCTTTACTGTGAGGGTGGTGAAACACTAGCACRGGTTGCCCAGGGAAGCCGTCCCCTGCTCATGGCAGGAGGGTTGAATAGATGGTCTTTAAGGTCCTTTCCAACCCAAAATATTCTATGATTTTATTGTCAGGAATGAAACAAGAGACTGAGTCAATCTGATATTTTATTTTCTTTTAAACAGAYGGACTTCTAATTATGAA
Source organism: Alauda arvensis (assembly GCA_902810485.1). NCBI lineage: Eukaryota > Metazoa > Chordata > Aves > Passeriformes > Alaudidae > Alauda > Alauda arvensis. Next base: position 202,605 of record CADDXX010000709.1, read on the forward strand.
AACAATACTGCTAGCAGCAGTGTGGTCAGGARCAACAAGACCTTGTCAGGCATTCAGCACCCACCCAGTCTTCAGATTATGATGGCAGGCCATTAACTTGGCAGCTCTGCACTCTTCTGCCCACCCTGTGGCAGCCACTTCCTTCATGACAGTACTAAACCCAGTTGCTGTCATTATGACAAACTGGTCTTTACTCCCTCACCATGTCAGCTAACAAATCACAGAGTGAAACTTTGGTAGCTGAAGTCTCCAAACCCAGAGAGTAATTATCATATTTTTCACAGAATGAGCTGTCAGAGCATTACCAACCCAGATGCTACTAGATTCCAAATTGCTTAGTATATAATCTAAATGATATTGTTTGTGAAATATCTGCAATACATTCTGCAGTACCTGTGTAACATATGACAGCACAGCATTCCTTATGGACTTTAGAACTCCAGGTTTGCTGAGGTTTAAATTTTGTACACATGGTAAGTTCTTTGCCAAAACAGAAACACAGTCAATTGTGGAGCTGTTTGGGAATGTTTTTGCTGGTTTTTTCTTAAGGAAATACAAATGGGTGTTGCAGACCAAAATACCGCTTAGATKCAAGATGGATTAAGTAATCAAAGCAGTAGCTCCTGGGTCCAGAACRGGCAGCTGGTCAGAGCATCTACCTGGACTTGGCAGGACAGGGTATGAATTCTTGGTCAAGAAGAGCAGGGTAACACCTGGGTTTCTCATATGCTACATTAGTCTTCTCTTTCAGACATCTTTTCCTCTGTTTTTCTGCAGAAAAAGGAATCTTGGAAGACCAGGATTTTATTTTAGTGTAAATTGTCTATAATCCCAGGTTTCAAGATTTTATGGAATAAAAAGTATCTTTAYTGTCTAGATTTTGCAGGAGATTATATACTTTCCCTGGGGTAGTATGAAAGTGTTTCAATCCTAGGAAAAAAAAATKGTTTGGAATGTTTTGTAGGATCAGTTTATTGTTTTATATTGGCTGAAGAACTCCCAGATTTATTGGTCTGAATTGCTTTCACAGTAATGAGTCAGTCTTTTCAATGTTTCATCTCAAGACTGGAGTTTAGGGAATAATTTATAGTTCCTTTCAAGGTGGTAAGTGTCCCAAGGAATGGCAGTTTTAAGTTCACAGGAAATAAAATAATTTTAATTTTYCAAAACAATTCCATTCAGTTTCAACCACTCCAGGTTTTCAAAGTTGTTCCATACACAAACTTTTATATGCAGAAAGTAAATACATTTGTATGTGCATAACTTTGGCTCAGACTACAAACCCCAGGGGTAGTATGCAGCTCTGAATACACAGGTTACAAAAAATAATTTAATTTATAAGCTTTTAAGGCTGTRTTAGCTCCATATTAGTTTTTTCTGCACTTCTGCCTCTCCAGATGTGGAAGCATAGGAAACACTTCAGGAGGAGTTTTGATACCAGCTGTCAGTGTTAAGTGCTTTGAGCTGCAGCCACAATCTCTACTCCACAGGTAATAGYCTGGGGACCTCTGTGGGTTTTGGGCACAAGAAAAAATGGGTTTACAGTGGGTTTACAGTGCAAAAATATTCCACAGTGTACTTTTCTGCTAAGGYTCAGCACAGCACAAGAAATAAAACCCAAGCAAAATAATATGTAGAGTGAACACAGTGAGATGTGAGGTACAACTGTCAGCTGCTTAATGAGATTGTTTCATGTACAGTGATATGAAGGAATAAAACTCTCTCTGAGCAAAACAGGTGGACTCAGTGCATACCAAATACTTGTCTGCATAATCAGTTGTCAGGGTAGTCTAGTGGCCAGGAGGAGTTAGATCCCAAAATGAAATATGAGTTAGAYTACCAACAGATCACCAATGTTCAAGCATTGAATCATGGAAACTGAGAACTGTTTTGAAACTCAGCATGCCTGAATACTGAAGATCACAGATTCAGTCACAAGTCATGGAAGAATGGAAGGCTATATCTGCAGCTGTCCTGCAGATATCTGCATGTCTATCTCAATGAAGAAAACTGTTCAAATATTTCAGTTCCCCCAAGAACACTGGTATTTGGGCTGTAKAGTATGATAAAGGGTTCATTTCTTATACAGGGAATAGGCCGTYTTTACAAATTCCAAAATATACCAAGCAAATTTCTAGGAAAACATTTCCCTGACAACAATTCATCTGCCCATTCTGAATGGTGATATTTTAATTTAAAAGCTTATTTGCTTTGAAATAAACAGATCTTTCTAACCTTTTCTTTAAAAAGAATAAGAGCATCCCACATACCAGCATCTAGAGCAATCACGTGGCCTTTAGGACACTCTCATTTAAGTTTGGTCATCTTTGTTGGTTTCAGCTGGGGTAGASTTAATTTTCTGCAGAGTGGCTACTATGGAGCTTGTTTTGGATTTGTGTTGAACACRGGGTTGATAACACAGGGATGTTTTTATTGGTGAGCTGGGCTTGCACTGAGCCGAGGGCTCTTCTGCTTTTCCTATGGCAATGCTGGTGAGGAAATTGGGGATTCATGGGAGGCTGGGAGGAGACACAGCCAGGATAGGTGAMCCCAACTGACCAAGGGGATATTCCAGATGATAGGGCATCATGCTCAGGATATAAAGAAGGGGAAGAAGGAGAAAGGGAAGGTCATTTGGTGKGATGGTGTTTGCCTTCCCAAGTAGCCCTTACTGTTACTGTATATTGGAGCCCCTCTCTCCTGGAGATGGCTGAACACYTCCCATCCCAAGGGAAGCAGGGAATTCATTCCATGTTTTGCTATGCACAGCTTTTGCTTCCCCTATTTGTCTTTATCTGAACCTGTGAGTTTTCTGCCCTTTACCTTTCTGATTGAATCCCCAACCTTGCTGGTGGGGGAGTGGCAGCATGGGGTTGGGTTAAACCATGGCAATTTCAAATTCTCTCGCATACTCTCTATCCTGGAGTGAGTTTCATTTAATATTTTCTTGTTAGAAGCACTTCACTTTCTTCAGATAGTTATTTAATTGAGGTGAGATTTGAACTTGAGTGCTGTATATGAAGTAGTTGCCTCTGTTTTTGTGATTTTAATACACTACGTTCAGCAGACTTTCTTTCTGAAAGTTTAGTCACACCTGCTAAAGCTCCATGAAAATGCATTTTGTCAAAATTACTCATAACCAACTCACACTTTCATTAAGCTGTGCCTCACACAGGTGYCTAAGATGCATGATGGGAGCAAGACTTGACATGGAGAGACAATACCAGAGGAAAAAGAGACTCCAAGATATTCAGCAAGGTATCCTCTGGTGCTTTAAAGCAATTCCATCATTTCTATTTTCCACTTAAAAGATGGGGTCAAAAATGTGGAGACTTTTCTCCCTTCAGTGCCTTGCAGACATACTTAGGTATTGCTGATTGCTTCTTCTTCAAGAGCTAAAGAAATATGGATGAGTCCTCTGGGAATGAGTCTCTCTATTCCCTTATGAAAGATAACTATATGAAGCTTTTCACTTAGAGAGAAACTTATATGAGGTATTTCACAGTGATTTTGAAAAGTCATGCTAAGAAATAACAATCCATGTGGTATTAGAGACCCATAGCCCTAGAAAAGAAGCAAAATGAGATTCCTACAGCTCTTTTCCTGATTAGGGTCAAAACCTTAGAAACAAGTTAGTTATCTAAATCTCTTAGACACCCTACTGAAGTGCAGACGATTTCCTTAGAAATAGTCCTTGCTCATTCCCTCAAGTCTTCTTCATGCTCTAAATTTAGAATCTTTTGCAACTATAATGCCACATTTAAATAAAAATGGAAATTTTAAAAAGAAAATTTGAGAGCTAGGGGAGGGAGCTCTAGCAGATGTCCAACAGCTGAAAACAGACATGAGGAAGGCCAGTATAAGTTCTTCATTCATTAGAGATGCCTGTGATTTTGTATTTTCCAATAAAACTGTGAAGTCCAGTTGACCAATATTTTTGTCAGAAAAAACACTTAAAAAACCAAGYGCATAGAAAATAGTCTCCTATTTTTTTTTTCTTGTCAGGATTCAAATTCCTGCACTTAAATGTTATTTTTCCAGTTTCTTCTAGAAGGGGAGGGGAGGGGAGAAAGGGGGAAGGGAGGGAGGGAGGGAGGGAACTTACTTTTCCTTGGTCAAGGAGAACTGGGTTAGACTGGTGAACTTGATATCCACAAGTCCATGGGCCCTAAAGGGATGTATCCCCAAGTTCTGAAGAGCCAGTGAACACTGTTGCAAGGCCACTCACAATCATTTTTGAAAGGTTGTGGCAACCGGGAGAGGTGCCTCAGGAGTGGAAGAAAGCAAATGGCACCTCATTCTTCAAAAATGGCAAGAAGGAGCCACAGGGACTACCAGCCAGTCAGCCTCACTTCAGTCCCTGGAAAGGAGGCAGAACCCCTTATTCTGGAGGCCATCTCCATCCACATGGACAACAACAAGGTGATCAGGAGCAACCAGCATGGATTCATCAAAGGTAAATCATTCTTGACCA
>CADDXX010000709.1:214980-367025 GCA_902810485.1 Alauda arvensis
ACAAAAAAAAAGCACTTAAGATCGAAAGCAAAACAAATACCTCTTGTGCATTGCAAAATCTGAGTATTATTCATAGCTATAATAAAATCCAAAATGCATCAATACTTACAAATCTATGGAAMACTTTATTTCAAGATGAATTCCACATTGCTCTCATTTTACTGCATCTCATGCATTAGAAAGAACAATATAAAACTTTCATCTGGAACAGATAAAGAYGTACRCTGACAGGCTGGATTTCTAAAATGTTCACACTTTAACTCAAGTTARTGACTCTGAGAGTTTAAGAGTTCAATAAAATATTGTTTGCATGAAATTTATACTTAAGTAAATAATTAGGCAAATAGGTGTGACCTTTGGTATTCAATTTCAAATGTGAATGCATGCCTGAATTTTTCCAGGCAYAGTAAAGAGCCAATTCTCAAAAATAACCCATAAAGTGTACCAGGTATTTTGTAAGCACATATTTCACATCTTCCAGAGTTTCACAATTACAAWCTTAAATTGGATAATGAAAAGTACAGAATATCTCCTCAGTTGCTCCTGATGAATCAGTTCCATCAGCACCACTGACTTCCACAAAACAAATATTAATTTTAAACAAGTGCTTCTGAAATTTCAATTTCCACAATAACCTTTAACTAATTACAGGAAATCCTTGGCAGATTAATAGTGCAAGAAAAATATAAACAAACAAAATCAAAAACAAAACAACAAAAAACAACCCTACATATTCAGTCATTAATTAATTTACTTTTCCTCATTTCAATACTTTCTGCAAATGAATTTTAGTAAGTAATTCAGGTGCAAACAACTAACAARTATGAAATAAGCAAAGCCCTTCCAGGCCTTCAAAAAATTTTGCTGACAAAGTCAGCATTTCCAGAGGAAATAAAGAGGGGTTTTCATCCTTATCAATGTATAATTGCATTTTTATCCTACCTAAGTGAAAAAAATGGTGAGACCTCATCCCACCATTTGTTCTTTCAGAATCTTACCTCAGGACTGTCAGGAAGCCCAGGTCYCAAGATATGGCTTGTCACAACAGAAAAGCTATGCATATACTAAAGTTTTATTAACTCTGGGTYTGTGTTATACAAGGATATCAGCCCCTAAAATAGGATGCCTTTGCCACAGAATCTGACCCAGGAATCAGACTTCAATCAACACAAAGAATCTTATGAATTCAGCSATTTTCTGGCCTTGAGGGAGACCACAGAAGAAAAATCTCCTCCTCTTAGAAGCTGCTATCATCTCTCACATAGGAGGCATCCGTCAAGCCAAAATTTTACCTAAGAGAGAATATGTTGTGTTCCCCACCCAATTAGTGGACAGAGCTTCAAGAGAAGCTGTTCCTGCACACTGCAKGTTCACCTGGGCTCATGAAGGGTGCACTCCACATTCAATCTGCTGACACAGACTTTTTAATTCAGCTGTGCTAAAAAGATTGCACAGCTCAATAAGATACATCCTGTCTACACACAGCCCAGATGATTGGCTCTCTTCTTTATCCTGTATGTTACACTATGTGGAAATGTATTTTTGAAAGCACAATCAATACAAGTCCTTTAAAATTTAGCTCTAATGGGGAGTATTATAGTAAAAAACCCAAAAAAAAATCAGAAGATAATGGCATATTAAATCTTATCTCAGAACAGTAGAGTAGTGGTTTTATTAATGAGAAATTTAGAGTAGAGGGGCAGAAGGGACTACTGAAAGTTACTGCTACGCTTCTACATTCTATACCACAGCACAGGCCATGATCTTTAGGGCTTACTTTAATTAAAGAACGTAAAAAAACCCCTAAATCTCAAACAAATTGAACTGAAAATACACTGTACCAGCTACTACATTGTTCCACGTCTTTATTGCCATTGATGACAGTCTTAATTTTAAMTCTGACTACATCTGATTTCAACTCCCAAAACTTGGGTCTTCCTTTATGGCTTCAATCCTTCATCTCACGTATTTCTTAGAAGATGTCTGTCCTTTCTCAAATACCTGTAAATCACAATTCCTTCYCTTTCTCTTTTACCAGCCAAGTATTTCCTGGAGTCTCTTAATTTACAGCAAACTCCTTCCTTTCTTGAATCTTCAATGAATTTTCTCAGACTTATCAACTTCTATTTTGAATTTTGCACATTCAAAAATGATCCAACATTCCGAAAAAGTTGCTCTAGAGCTAAATAAAAAAAGCAACCTATCTTCTGATTTTATTTTTTTATATCTGTGATATACTGTGCAGTTTAGTTCAAATAATTAGGGAAATCAAAGTTGTCAGTATTAATAAGATGCAGAATCAGGATAAAGTGTACTTCATGGGCAGTATTAAAATGATGATTTACACTCTAGCTGTGGCTGCCTGAAGTAGTGGCCACATGGCTCTTTGTTCCCACTGGGAGCGGGAAAGTTTTAATGAGGACATGAATATGCATGGATGCCTGGAAAACTATTGGTTGCTGTTATGCTGTCACTCCCCAACCCCTCCGTGTCTGATTGGACAGTCCTGGGTTTTCCACGCCCAGGACAAAGGGTATAAGAATGCTTCACCAGCTGGACTCGGGGCTTTTTGGGGACAGCAGCTGGAATAAACTGTCTGTTCACCTGGAAGCCAGTCTCCCTCTTCCTTCCTCAGAGAAACCCTATATATGTTAGAAATCTCCCCTTTTCTTCCCTCCTGCAGGCACACTTGCACTCAAGGGACCGCCAGCTATTCCCCAAGAGGAAGAAGCAGGCAGGTCCCAAACACACACCAAGCCAGGACCACAGCAGCTGCAGGGGAGGAGAAGGAGGGATAATTCTAACATCTAGCCAGTAACTTGTTCAAGTATCTCAAACAACAGTGAGAAGATAATGGGCCAAGGAAAAAAATCTAAAATAATCCCAGTACTTTGGACTCCTGTTTTTTTGGGGCTATTTTGTTTGTTTGGTTGGTTGGTTTGGTTTATGGTATTGTGAGGGGGTTTTTGTTGGGTTCTGTTTGTTTGTTTTGGTTTATTTTGTTTGTGGGGGGGGTTGAAATTTTTTGAAATTTTTTGTGGGATTACTCTTATTAAGAAAAGAATGAATCAGCTATTCTCAAAAGATCTGTATTAYTAACATAACACTCACAAACTTTATAAAATAATCTGATGCACTGTAACAGCAATGAAGAAAAACCTGCTRTATTGCATACATGCATGCTCAGCTGCAAGTGAGAAACAAAACAATCCTTAGAAATGCAAAGGCATAAAGGAAGTATTAAGCAATCTGAGATGTTGAAGAGAATGCAAATATACAAAATGGAAACTGGTTAGTCATATCTGAAGACACCATTAAACAGTGGTGAAGACACRATTTCCAATAATGAATTAGCTGATAAGTTTTCTGCCTCATGGCAAGAAAATTATATTTTCTAATTGTCACATTTTCATGTTCAAAACAGAAGCAACAAGAAGAAAAATCTTATTTCTTTACCAGGTACAGCAAAYGGTTTAACTACAGAGAAGAGGCAAAGGAAACTTTTAAAATAAGATTTGATATTACTAAAATCTACTCAGAAACTGATTTGGCACAGACAAGCAGGGTGTRGAAGTGATAAGACCATCTGAACCAATTATATTTCACAGAAATGACAACCACTAACATAATTTTGTACATTGGAACCAGTTTGCTTACATAACTCATGSCTACTGTTGAGGTCTGTATTTCAATAAAGCAAATGTGCAAATGGCATGGTTCCTGTTAGAAAAGTGTCTTTCATCCAGTTAAATAGWGCACAACACACTAAAATCCAGATAGCTATCATTCAACATCATTTTTGCACCTGTCTAAATTCTTGTTGCAGTAAACAAGATTAAAAGGGTTAGAGATTCAGGAATAAACCTTACTTGTTTTGGTTCCATTTGCTGGCCTTTTCAAGAAAATGTCCACAATAAACATCATCATTAATAATATTTAAATATTATTATGTRTTACAGAAATATTATAGAAATAAAACTATACCATGGTGTGTACTTCTCTGAGAACAGCATCCATAGAGGACATACTCTCTCTGCAATTTTTATAATTTTTTAGTTAAAAGACTCCTTATTGCCACGCTTCCATTGTTTTGGTTTTTTTAAGAATTGCAGATGAACCCCCACAAAATTGTGGATAACTACAATAGGTGTCAAAACAGTAATAGAAATTTGTTATTAATAAATGCAACAGTAKTCAACGTTTAATCACCGTAATTCCACCCATTTTGTTGTGCCTGTTGGCCCAGCTCTTTGCCAAAATTGAGCAGGTCATTTTTGCTAAGATACTTCTGGCAAACTCCTCATTCTTTCAGCAACCTCTCAAAACAAAATCTTTTCCTGACCTCCCTGATTAGCTCCCATGTCACCATTTCAGAGAAGGTGCTGCCTTAGGGACCTGACAGAGGAGAAAAAGTAGAAATTCAGCATACTAATTTAGCATTAGTATTTTGCAGCTGCAGTGATCTGAAGAGAAGTAAATTAGAAGGTATTGGGTATCAAAGGGTGACTAGATCTGCTATTTTCTGATGATATAAAACTCCTCTAGCCTATAATAGCAATTTTTGCYCAGCACACTACTTTAAGAGTGTAATTTAGCAACATGTTGTTTAGGCTTGATCTCTGTGGTCTGTTCCATGAAACCAGACTGTTTTAACTTCAAAAAATACTGGAGTATGTGGCTCAATTTTAACGTGCTGCTACAGTTTGAGATCATTAGCACTGAATTTTTGGACACACTCAGAAAAAATATGTAAATCCCAGCATCTAGAAATGGAGAAGTTTTTTACTACAGGTATCCGGGTCTCAGAAAAATCTTTCATGGTATAAATTGAGCCCATCTTTAATATTAGAAAACAGAGTTATATTATATTAGAAAGAAAGTTTTTCTATCACTGCCGTAAAAAGCTTCCCTCCTTAATGAAKGCTTATGCAGGAAGAAAAGCATGCTTTTCACAATTTGAGCACCAGTTTGCTCCCTTTGTTTCTCACTGAGCACTACCTGAGAATTTATCCAGCACAGAAAGACATCTACTGATTTAACATTTTCCTGAAGTAAACATTTCATTAATCTTTATAAAGGGAACAGTTTCTCCCAGGAGAGAAGGCATGTTTCAGATAAAAGATAAAAGAATAGAGAGAGTCCATGATTGAAAGAATGTTCATATTAAAGACTGGATGGCAATCATGAATAGCACAAAAACCCAAGAAATATAGAAGTAATTAAATACCAAAACCTCATCCTTCCTGCTAGCATCCCAGCTATAGCCAAACTCCACTAGGCAAACTGCTGGCTGGAAGCCCCATTTTATTTTCAGATAAAAGCTTGCTACACCTAATGTACAGTTGTGCTTTTCACATATCTATTCCCTCTAAAAGTAGCACTTTTCTCAAAGTAGGAGAATATTCATGTGTACAGGAGTCCTTTAGTAGCTGACTTCAGTCACAGTGGACCAGATTTCCCTCTGTATTTAGAAGGTGCTGGGCCRCCACTTTGGACCTGCAAGGAATTTCCTTCTATGAAATGGTTGGCTCTCTGTGCTGAATTTATTCCATGCTGAAACAGACTTCAAGACATCCTGCTTCTGCACCTCTGAGTTCTAAATGCTTCTGCTTAAATTATCCTTTCTTTTCCTGTTAACGGTTTTGTCTTCACCAGAGCTTTGTTCTTTACTCATTTCTGAAGTTACCAAATGGCAGCATAGAGTAGAGGGAGGAAAAATAACACAAAGCCTGAATGTAATGTACACAAAAGCTGCTTGCTAACTGAACAAATGACAAATAACATCTTTCCAAAAATCTTACAGATATAAAAATCTCAAAACTCTTCATGCAACAAATGTACACAAAATAATTTCTGTCATGAGTATGATTAACTTCCATAACCCTCTCAGAACTGAAAGCAGGGGTTTATGCCGCMTTTCTGTTCCACAGTTTGGCCTTTTCCAGGATGAAATATATTTTATTTTACTTTACAGTGCAAAATACTGAGAGCTTTTGKTTTTTTTAATTCATTTGTCTAAGTGCTTCATTTATTTACATTATTTTTTTTTTCATTTTGATCACTGAGTTTCACACGTRTGAGACTCCACCTACTTGAAAGCAAGAGATCTGGTAGCAATAAAAGGGTACAGGGAATAATGGCAGTGGATGTGTCTGGTGTATGAGGATGGAAATGTAGTCAGCTTGTTCTGAMATTGGTAGCCATCCTCAATATCTTAAATTTTTGAGTAGTTTTAATTGTTTGTATCCCTTGATTAACAGTTGAAGGAGATGTGAAATAATGCCTTAGGAAGCAAAGGATAGTGGATAGGCAGGAAACAATACAGTTTTAAGACCTTTGAAGGTGAGGGAAAGGCACTTGAAATAAGTGCAAGGAAGGACACCTGCACTGGAGTTTCAAAGAGCTGACAGCACTGTCCAGGCTATTTGTAGATCATTATATAAGCTTCATTTTCAACACCCTGGATGGTCTGAGGTAAGTGAAAGACATTTAAAATCAAAATTAAAACTAAAAACACTGGATTGGAGAAACAAAAGAAATCCTAGCAAGGGTAGAAATTAYTTCTGTCCACTGCCCTTCCTATTTTCTTGCTAATCTGCACTGGAGCCTGAGCAGTGAAATATTCAGAAGTGCCCAGCCCCACTGAAATCCAATTTCTTTTTCTATTTTTAAAATTAAAGGTCTTGAGTCAAACCATGATGTATTATGCAATGAATCTGTAACAGGAAGAGCTGTATAACATTGCCAGCTAGTGGTCACTTGACTTCAGAGCACAATAACTCAATTCTAGCACAGTTTAAATATTTTTGAAATGTAATAAAGCCTTTTATAGTTGTAGCTTAAGAAGATGACAAATAAATTGCAAACATATTTCAGTACCTTAGCCATCAGAATATAAAAGTCAGCRTGAAGGTAACTTTTACTTCATGAATATGTTAGTTCTTCATTTATGTCTAGTTTTGTTTTCCAGTTGAAAATTACATGAAGATTTTAASTTCACACCAGCACTGATTCTAACGGTGCAGGTACCTATATTTTATATATATTATATCTTCATTAATGGTGTTTAACTTTACTATGTAATCTCTGAACTGTATCTTCTAACACCTGGATAATAATATGTTTAGGGTTTTTTATGATTGTTGCTGCTAAAGACTGTTTATTCATCAGAAGTGAACTCTCACAAATGCACAGACATCAGCAAAACAAACTTGTCATGGATACAAAAGAGACTAAGAAAATTCAGGAACCTGCATTTATAACAAGGTGTGCATTTACAATAATTACRCTTACAATATTAATGATGCATCTTTCTGAATTCTCTTTGTAATCTAAGGTCTACATCCAAACAAGCTGTTTTATGAAGATATAAAGGGACATGAACACTGAGTAATTAATAATACACAGTAAGAGAGATACGGAGGAGAGAAAGAACAGATCCYAACATAAATGTCATGTCCTGCAAAAGCATATACCCTTAAATGTTTCTATAGATAGCTTCACTAGCTACACTACTTTTGCAAAAATTGAGTCAGCTGGCATTTGTGTGTCAGTATGTAAAGGTTATAGAGCAGAATATACATTCTGGAAGCAGAAATTTCCTTCAGAATAATGCAAGAAAAAATGGAAATTTTAAGGAATTATAAAAGAAATTAAAAACAAGCAGATGATGGTTTAAACAGYTACCACCAAAGAGTTCTTATTAAATTATTGTTGGTCCTAATATGTTAAAGGTTATATCTATGTCATCATTTGCAGCCATTTCTAAAATTACACTTTTCACACTTTGATCAGAATTGGGAGCAATCATCCCCTCGCAACAAATCTGTGTTAGTCCATCCTGCCCTGCAGACAAATCTGTTATGTGGATTTCATTTCTGAGTTGGCTGTGGTTCTGGGCCCACACAGTTCAGAGTAAGGATACACCATGCTTGTACTAGCAGTGAGCACCAGCAGGAGTTATCTGGTTTTGCCTGTGAAGGACTGGGCAAACATATCCTAAAACCAATCTGTTTAAGGTCTTTCTAGCCTTAGGGCATCATTCTGTGAAGATTTATGTGTCCATTCAGTTTTAGTCTGACTTCAGCAAGACTACTCATGGCTAAGTACAAGCATAGCAGGCAGCTTTGCAAAKGACTCTGAGGGTCGGGATAATTCCRAGAGGTGATCTGAGATRGTGAGTCYGAGGGCAAGCCCRCAGTTGTCTGGAAAATGGTGCTGCCATTGAAATTCATGTGAGGACTATCCCTRGAGGAACAGACCTGTCAGCAGAGGGCTATCAAAGAGGCCTTACTCAGAATCCTTTAAAATTAGCCACTACTTATGGTGGAAGACCTAATTTAGAAGATATCTTTAAAGAGGGGGAGAGAAGGCACATCTCACCTTTTAATCTGGAAGAGAGTTTGAAAAGGCAAAAGAAAATTTGTTCCCTTTAGGCTGAATCCACACCAGCTACTTCAAAGCACATTTTGAAGCTCTTCTCTTAACTGACCTTACTGAACAGTTTGGTTTCACAGGATGTGCATTGAACAAATGCCCTGGGCATTACAATTAGTCTCTCTCTCACAACAAAGTCCAGTCAGTCTTWAAACATCTCATCTTTAGATATCTCCAAACTACCTGTGTGGTGGAGACTTTTGGCATAGGGAATCAAGCTAGATGTAACTCAGAGTAAACCCCTGAATAACAACTGTAAACAAAACCAGAAGTCCAGAATCAGCTTATGAATACAAATCCCTTTCTAATGTCCCATTATGACCTCCTAATGAAGATATAAAAATAGGTAMTGAGTGMACAAAGCCAAGTTCTTSTTACATGGTTAGTCACAATTAACAGAACRTAGGTTTTCAAMTACATAGGCATCATTTGTTAATGTATTATTTAATCAGCTCCAGGAGTGCCAGGTACTGTGCATCCCAAKTTTCTGACAGCACAARGAGACTTCCTGTCAAGCATTGAAGTTAGTAACTCTAGATGGGCTGTAGTCATCCCCRTAAGTGTCCAGGGATTACTTAGATTTTCCTAGCCATCATAGTGCACTGCAGAGCTCATCTCATTCAAGCTCTCAGATTCTCCTTCAACACTTGCAAAAGTACCCACCTGCTGAGAAATGCCTATTTTCACATCACATTTTCAGGCTCTTGTATCAGTGACTGACACATACCCTCCAAAGGATGCTCTGCAGCTCCAGCTTCCCCTGAGTCASACTTGGCAGCCTTGGTCTTGCTAGGATTTAGCTCTATATATCATGTTTTCTTCCTCCATTTCCAGTGAGAGGAAGTTTATGCTTTTGTTTTCTTGCTAAAARGGTATTTGCAACAACAATTTTCCAACTGACTTGACAGTTACTAACTTGTGCAGCTACAAGCAGCTTGTGCAGGAGCACATTAAGGCTGACAGTGTTACAGTTCCCTTGCTGTCCATGGCTGCAAAAGCACATAGATCATTCTATGCTGTGTCACCACTAGCCAATTTTTGCAATGTTTTCTATAATCCCCTCCACAGCCTTCAGTTCACGACAGTGCAAAAACTTTGACCAGCCAAAGGCTCATTGATCTCGACTTCCACTTTTCACTCTGTCCCACATAAACCACTACCTGATCAGGTACTCTTTCTCCTCCTTCCAGCAATTACTGCCATCAATACACATACATATGTTTTATTATTTTCTTTTTATATACTTAGAACTTTTGTTGATGTATTTGTACAGAAAGCAGCATTCCTAAATTTTTTGTAATGCAGTTGCACGGCTAGATCATCTGCCCGAGATGAAGGAAATGCACTGAAACCAAGCTGTTTCAGAACTAGCATTGCCACCAATGCAAGAAATGATCCTCTGACACACTTCCTTCTTGGTAGCACCACTTGCCTTTGTCAGCACACAGCAAAGAGCTCTCCAGTCATCACCCACTCTACTAAAATGCTGTCAGTCATGGCAGGGATTTTAAATTCACTCCTGTATTTATGGGAAGTTAGTGCAGAAAAATTCAATGCAAGATGTTACAGAAGAGGGAGGTAATTTCATTAAATAAAATAATCTCAAATACASTGTGCATGCAGTGGCATTCTGCAAAGTACCAAGATATGGTTTCGCTTTTTCTTTTACAGCCTGGGGGATGAGCAGATGGAGAGCAGCCATGGGGAGGACTTGGGGGTGCTGRTGGATGAGGCTGGATGTGACCCAGCCGTGGGCACTCCCAGCCCAGAAAGCCAAACATGTCCTGGGCTGCATCCAAAGCAGCGTGGGCAGCAGGGGAGGGAGGGGATTCTGCCCCTCTACTCTGCTCTGCTGAGACCCCACCTGGAACCCTGCATCCAGTTCTGGGGTCCTACAGGATAGGATAGGTCTCATGGGAAAGATACGGACCTGTTGGAGTAAGTCCAGAGGAGRCCATCAAGCTGATCAGAGGGATGGAGCATATCTCCTATGAGGAAAGGCTGAGAGAATTGGGATTTTACAATCTGGAGAGGTGAAGGCTTCAGGGTAATCATGTTGCAGCCTTTCAGTGCCTAAAGGGAGCCCTACAAGGAAGATGTAAAGGAACTATTTACAAGGGCATACAGTGACAGGACAAGGGGGGATGGCATCAAACTGAGAGACAGCAGGTTTAGATTAGACATTAGGAAGAAMTTCTAGGGGAGTGGCGAGAGCAGGAACAGGTTGTCCACAGAAGTTGTGGATRCTCCATCCTTGCAAGTGTTCAAGGCCAGGTTGGACGAAGCTCTTGGTGAAGGTGTCCCTGCCCATGGTAGACAGGTTGAAACTAGATGATCTTTAATGTCCMATTCAAGCTATTCCATTATTCTACGGTTCTATGACACGTAAGCAGCTGGGCCAGAATCACTTGGGCCCACCATGAAGGGCAGACACTGCTGTCTACACAACTCTCATACATCTTGATTTCTTTTGGATTTACTACTGCACACTGACYGGGGCATATGCTGAACATAATTCTTTAATATGGACATTGCTGGAGCAAAATGTCTGAGATTTGTGGTTCTTGCCATTTCTTCTATGAACATTTTAGGGCTCCAGATCTCTCAATCTGACAGCATTAATGCTGCAAGCTTTTCCTTCTTGCTATCTGTGTTGGGTTTGCATGGCCTGGGTTTTGGTAGCAGGAGAGCCACAGAGGTGACTTCTTTRAGAAGCTGCTGGAATGTCCAACAGAGCCAGTCCCTGGTGGCTCCAAAGATGGGTATGCCATGGCCAAGGATGGGCCAGTTCTAAATGGTAGTAAAGCCTCTGTGATAACATATTTAAGAAGAAATCAAAAACAAAAATGGTGGCACACTTTAACTCCAGCCAAAGAGCAGAGTGAGAATATGTGAGTGTARCAGCCCTGCAGACATCAAGGTTAGCTCAGAAAGAGAGGGAGGAGCTGCTCCAGGCACCAGAGCTGAGATTCCCCTGCAGCCCCTGGTGCAGCCCATGGTGAGGCAGCTGTGCCCCTGCAGCCCATGGAGATCCATGGGGATGCAGAGATCCACCCACACCCTGTGGAGGACCCCCACACCAGAGCAGGGGGATGCCTGAGAGGAAGCTTCTGCTCTGTGGGAGATCTGTGGAGTCTCCTTGAAGTACTGCACCCCATGGAAGGGTTTCCCAGGGTGCAGCAGTTTGGGGAGCACTGCTGCCTGTGGGATGAGCTCACACTGCAGCAGGTCACTGAGAGCTGTTGCTTGGGAGAGGGACTCACACTGGAGAAGTTCATGAAGAACTGTGTCCCATGGGAGGGACCCCACAGTGCAGCTGGAGAATGACTCCTCTCCCTAAGCAGTGGGATAAATCATGGCTGATGAACTGACCATAATCCCCATTCCCTGACAACTTGCACCACTGGGGTAGGAGGTAGAGCTTGGGAAGGAGGGAGCAATGGGGGGAAGGTGTTTTCAAGGGCTTCTTTTACTTCTCATTATCCTTCTCTGATGGTGTTAGTAATAAATTCACTTTATATCTCTAAGTTGAGCCTGTTTTGCCCTGATGATATTTGGTGAGTGATTTATCCCAGTCTTTATCTCAATCTATGAWTCCTTTGTTGCATTTCTCTGCTCTCTCCAGCTGCAGAGGTGAGTGAGYGAGGAGCTTTGGTGGGTGCCTGGCATCCAGCCAGTGTCAACCCATGACACTGTCAAGGAATACAAATGAAAAACTGTATACAGCATTTTGCAGCAATTAACACCTACCATACCCTTTTTTGGCTGTTTCTGAGGCTTTAATACATTTTTCTGTTAACACTTCAGTCACAYCAGTCTTAATATTTTTGGTATAAATGTCTGTACATTCAGTTAATWATCTTTGCTTCCATTTGTTTTTTAATAATTTAGCCATCTAACCTCAGAGAGGCATGACTCCTCCTCTGTCTGACTACTTTCAAGTTTATTTAACACAAAAGCTGACTCTTGCCAAAGGTATCCTGATATTTGCCACATTTAATTATAAAAAAAGAGTGTGTTCTACTTTCCATCACCTGTTTCAGCAAACACATTTCTACTGCACAGAGGGAGAGTATTTTTGGAAATTATTTTTATTCCCGGTTAATGAAACCCAGGTTAATCTATACACAATCAAAAGACAACTGTCCAAGCTTACTAAAATTTTTGCAAGACTTGAACTACAGAGACTATGCAAGATTGTCCATGAATAGATGAGGATTCCTAGTCTATCCACAAGATKAATTAATGAAACTGATTTCAGATTTCACCACTGGCACTTTCGAAGAGACAACAAGGACTTTTCACTTCCTCAATAGGTCTGTCCTGGGGGTTGTCTTATTTAGCATTAGAAACACACTTTGCTTCCAGTTGGCAAAGCTTTTTGTGGTCCTTCGAGTTTAAAGGTGATGCCAGATATAATTTTATCAGAGAGTTGAGTATCTTTTTGRCATAACATAGGTGTTGTACTGCCTAAAAGAGCCGACAAAGTCTCAGACTAACATCCAAGAAGCGTGCGTGATGTTTTACCCAAGCATTTGAAGCTTAGTGCCTTAAGGCACTCTCTAACTCAAACAGCACTCTGGGGTTTGTGGATGGATGTACTACTTCCTCAACTAAGATTTTCTTCTATGACTAATTTCTCTTAGGAGTAAAGCGGTACTATCTTTTTACAAAGACACCAGCACCTTACAGTACTCTTGAGACCATAATGTGAAAGCTAACACTGTGATAAAACAGAAGTCAAGATTTTCTGGTATTTTTTACTATTAATAGTAGGTTTGCTGGACACCTGGAACTAGCAGTGACAGACACTTTCAGTCTCTCCTGCCGATGGGATTATGATCACAACCTCAGGCAGTAAAGAAACAATGCAGTCAAGTCTTAAGTGATCAGCACATTCAATGCTCTGAATAGGAACTGGCACGTCAGACTTTCCTTAGACTTTTAGGTCTTTTTCTGTGCAGCACAAAAGCCACACAAGAAAGCATCAAACTAACCTTCCTTTGATAACAAGCATCTGAAYACTCCAATTAAAGCATGGGTATTTGCTGCTAAATGCTGTCAGGTACCTAGTGCTACAAACCTCCTCRAAAGTGGCATGAGCAGAAAAGAATTGTCATCTAAGGGCAAAAATAATATTACAGCATGAACAAATGAATAAAAGGCATTTTTGCAGCACTGTAGTTAAGAAAATGTATCCTACTGGAATCAGTTGCARAATGGACACCTGAGACTTGTGGCAGTTGGAGGCTTCCATCTTTAAAGAACAAGTTATCTGAAGGGGTAAGTTTTCCTTTTTCCTGTAAGTTTGTGGCACATGGGGTATCAGAGGAAAATGGATATGTGAGATGGGGTTGAATACTCTGCTTTGAAGGCCATTTCTCAGTTTTCAGAGATCAAGTTTGCTGTGCAGATTTTCTTATTAGCTTTTGATTAATAGGTTTAAATTCAAAAATCTAGGTATATTTCAGATAAAACCTTCRCCAAAATCATTGATCAATGTCAAGTCAAAAATATTTCATTTCAAAGCTAGGTCTTCAAGGAAAACACTTTTTATCAAAATGAWATTAACAAAACTTTCTGCAATGTGCTACTCTTTCATGTAGCTTTATCCAGATAAACCTCGCTTACCTCACGAGGTTTTTTTATCAGATTTGAAAATTCAGTTGGTTAGCAAGTCTTACTGTCTTCTTWCCTTCTTTTTCTTCAGTAATACCATATTATCAGAAATGCACTGTTAATACACTTAATTACCCTACTTGCACTCTGCTCTAGGTAGGTGGGCAGTTCTAATAATCATGCTAGAAATACAATAACATAAGCTGAAACTCTTAGGTTCAGTCAGGAGTCTTTGCAATTAGGGAGAAATAAACATCTTATTTTAAATTAAAATTTTAAAGGTACATATGGAATCYTTACTGTTCCATTTTTATTGCTCTTTCTCCACGTAACACTACATTCAATACTGAATAAAAACAGATAAATTCAAATATATTTACCATGGGCCTCCACAAGCTTAGAAATAAGCTTTTATTTTTGTGTATTTCATAATAAAGTAAAAGACCTCAACCAACTGCTTGAGGCAACTGTGCAGAACTTTTTAATATGATTGCTACATGGTAGCTTGATGTATTTTTCCCCCTAGAGATGGAAGAAATAGGGCAAATGAGTTGTTTTTACTACCTTCAGTTATTACCTGRAGTCATGAGTTGTTTTTCCTCTTGACAGACGCTGTAATGTCAAGGTGGCACCAGCCCACTCTTGGCGAGGCTTTATCCTAGGAAAGTGTTTTGCTCATAATAGGCTACCTGACAGTCTGACCTTTATCACATTTTTCTTTCCTGTCACCTTCAGGAAAGGCAGATGTGGTGCTGTTGATGTATTTCATACACAGACAAATAAATTCAGAATTATTCTGAAAGATTAAATATTAAATTATTCTCTTGATCTTGCAATGTCTTTTGGTCTTTGTGATTTGTACCAAGAAAAAAAAAATCTCCATTTATTTTTGATTACTTGGTTCCAGGATCATTAAGGGTTTCTAGCACTCTGTATTTCCCAAGGTGCTTTCCCAAACAYGCCTTCATGTCTGAAAAATGAAAGCTAACTCATTCATAGGGAAAGCTTACTTCTTGAGGAAAAATGAAAAACTATTGTCSAAGAAGATTAAATCCTTAATCACTCAGTTAAAGTCACAAATTATCAGCACCGCAAACAACCTTTTCCTCTAAGGACTGCACAGAGGCCTGCAACATCTCTCTGAGGTAAAAATRTGGGCCTGACAAGGATATCCAGAATGCAATTAGCTTTGGGTATCATAATCTAGTGAATATATATATTTCTCAATCTTCCTCTTCAGTTTTATTTTTTGTTCATTGTTAAAAAACATACAATGTACACCTTTTGAAGGTATCTTTACATATTGTACTTAAAATATGCCAATATTCTACTTAAATACATGTTTCAAACTTTCTGGAACCATTAGCTGCACTGAATTAACAGTCCCAATGCATTTAAGCATGAGCACAAAGCCTTCTAGGACTAGCTAGGTGGGCAAGTTTGATGTTTCAGCTATTTATAAACCAGTTACAGATGATGCCAATGATGAAAAAATACATTCTGTTTATTATGCAGGCATAAAGAAGTAAGACAGCAAGAAAAAGCTGCTTTTGGGCTTTAAGCAACACAGAAGGATGCTTAGACCTACATGTTTAATTTTTTTTCTTCAGTCCTTAATACTTCAGTCTGTTACTAGAACAATTTTGTCATTGTTTTGGTATCTTTCCCCTTCACTGCTTTTCAGAGGATGTTTGAATCACTGCTCTGAGAAATGGTATCAAGTAATCAAAAATGGCACCTGCGTATGATAAAACAGACACCCCCATACATGATTAAGTTTCTCTTACAAAAGAGAACTCATCAGAACTTTCAGAAAAGTCTGCACTATTTTGCTGCGAACTGTAAAATATGCTTAAGAATACTCTTCATCAAAACTGGGAGGAGGAGAAGAGAAAAAATTAATTGCTTATAAAAGAAAAACTTCCCATAAAATGGGTTTTCTGGACAAAACAATACAGCCACTGCAAAGTATTCAAGATCAACACTTTCCACGTGTATAGAAAAGTAATTTGTCATTAATTATGTTGCCTGCCTGTTACTCACCACCAGTTTTTCCTTGCATCRCCTTAAAATAAGGTCCTGCTGAGCAGATTTTTACCTACATTCAGATGAGCAGAGCTAGCAGCACAGTTTTCTTTACAGCCTGTTTCTTACACAATTATATTGACACATGAGCATTAAGGTATACATCAGGCATCAGTTAAGGGACAAGCAGATACAAGCAATTTTCTGAAATCCATAAGCTTAAGTTGTCACTGGGGCATGCAATCAGAAGTGGCCATTTGTTCATGTCAGCAGAAAAAAGGACTATAAAAAATATTGACTTCCAGACTCCTAACAACTAATGCAGCTGATTGCACTTAAATCACGCAGCTCTGTACTTCTCAGAGAYTGAGCTGGTGATGCAGCACTTACTTTCAAATTAAGGAAGGATTTTAACACATCTGCTTCAAGGTGCTAGTGCTGAACATGCAACACATAAAGACACTTTTATAGCAACAGAAAACAGACTGCAAGGGCAGTAGGGTAGCAATGTTAGGCCTGGGACTGTACCTTGAGCCATGCCCAACATCTTCCATTCTCTTCCTGCAGTGTTCCTTTAGAAACAGAGAAAGACTATTCTTTTGAAGCAATGGGAGAAAACAGCACCTTCTTTTCTGTTCAAAATTTGTTCAAGAGAAATTGTCCAGGAAAAAAAACCAAACTGATTTAATTTAGTTCTTTACACATGCTGGATTCAAGACTTTTACGTCAATCTCACCACCAAGCTCCTGAAATAGAACCCACAGGACAGCATGCCATTAAACAGAGGACTAGAAGTTTGCTCAGTTTCTTCTATCACATAAAAAATAGGCTATTCTGCTGATCCACTCATTCTGGTTGACCAACTTTTTCAGGCTGACCAGGAAGTGTCTCAGCTTAGCCAACTGTGCTTGGAAGATCCTGTAAGTGATAGCTTTTGGATCACAACAGAG
Source organism: Alauda arvensis (assembly GCA_902810485.1). Taxonomy (NCBI): domain Eukaryota; kingdom Metazoa; phylum Chordata; class Aves; order Passeriformes; family Alaudidae; genus Alauda; species Alauda arvensis. The sequence continues at coordinate 232,011 of CADDXX010000709.1, forward strand.
AAGTATGACCAAAATCTTGTAACATCTTTTTAAATCCAATTATCTTCTCAAAAGGAGACACACTGATACTAGTATATATAACATATTGTTTAACATACTTGTTAAAACAATCTAAGTCAYAGGTTTATTTATCACAGGTTTTATTATGATCTTCTAGTATATTATAATCAAAATACAGTAGCATTGTATTTTCACAATAAATGCACGCACACAGCAGAGCAAAATCTCTGAGGACAGAGGAAAAGGAAAGAAGTTTCCCAAGTATAGTTTTCCAGATCTTAATATTGTTATTCATCATGTCTTTTCCTGTGTTTTGGTTTTTGTTGGGTTTTTTTATAGTTTGGTGGTTTTTGTTTGTTTGTTTGTTTGCTTTTCAGGGGAGGAAGAATGTGTTTGTTTCTTCTGAAAAGAAAAAAAAAAAGGTAAATTGCATCAGAACTAAAACTTTATCTCTCTGGATCAGAAGCACAGCTCAATACAGAGACCAGCAGCTGCCCCAAAGMAGCATGTGCATTACCACCCTGAGGAAGTGAGGCACTGCCTTACTCTTACTGCACATTCTTACATTGCAGTAAAACATGTTCTGGAGCAATGGTCTTCTACCTGGAGGTAAAGCACCTCAGGGGTAACAAGGAGGAAACCCTTAGTTATCGTTTATTTTTTACCTAAAATGAAAGTGGAAACTTGAAAGCATTTACCAGCTGAAAGTATTAAATTACAACTCTACCAAAACATAGCATGTCATGACACTGCACATACACTGGTGTGCATGGCAGATGGTCACACTCACAGTGGAGAGTACACAAGGTAGCCTTGGGGAAGACCGGGTGCTTCACAGTGCAGAAGGGAGTTGGCTGTGACACCCTCACTCRTCCTGTCACTTTCAGGATTATGTCACACTGACATTCACATGTGCCCAGTTACGCAGCTCTGCAGACGGTATCACCTATTTGCAACTAAACTAACCCTCACTAAACGACCTGGTCTCCAAAAAAGGTTCTGCGAAAAAACCCTGCACATTGAAGGTAACACAAATGATACAAGCACAAACAGACAAGTTGCAGAGGTGGTACTCCTGCTCCTARTGCAGGTCCTTCATCAACCACTTTGCACGGTAATATCACTGATAATGTAATCAGATTTGAGAAAAAGTTGGCCAAAAAAMCAGAAAACTATCAAGGTAAGTATTTTAAATACAAATTTTTAAGTGTTATTGCTAACAATGAACCTCTTTTTGAGTGTTTCTTGTACCTTTAGGCATTAGGTAACAATAGTATGAGGTCACAAGGATTAACAGGGCATTATAAACTAGGCATCCAGAACATGAAGAACAACCTTTCAGCAATACTTGGGAGTCACAGGACTCCAAATACTCAATCCAGTATTTCATAAATTTCACAGAAAACRTTGCTGAAGGTTTGAAGAAACAAATCTTATAATAAGCTATGGGTCGTGGGAGATTTGAAACTACAAGTGTTCCTAACCTGTCTCAGTTTATGGTACTTGCTAGATTTTTTTTTTTACATGACAAAGYACATAAAGAGCAACTTTTTGTCAATCCCTAATAAAAAGATGTAATGGAAAAGGTAGCTGCTCAACAGTAAACCRTTCCTTTTTTAAAAATTCTGTTTTGTGAAAAAGACTGTACAAGTGTAACCACTGATGAAGTGGCTGCTTTGCATAGAACAGGAAAGGAAWCTAAGGATAAAGTTACAGTAAAAGTGAAATTCACTCACTGGATCACTCATAGTGCAGCAAATAAACTGGAGATAAAAGCACACAAAGTCCTACATTGTCGTTAATATGGTTAATTTTATAAAAACAAGACCTTTCAATATTAGAATCTTTACAATACTTTGGGAACAGTTGGGGAGTTATCATAAAAGTCTTTTATAATATAGGGGACCACGGGTTATATCCTGCAGGAACGAAACGGACCTCTGTACTCCGAATCAATATGATTTCGCAGAAGCCATTTATTGTTTACAGTGAGCGACAGTTATAGGTTTTTGCACAGAATAGAAACACACAATCACATTGCGTGATTGGTTCCCCAACCTGTCCATAAGACTGGCCAGCACCTGTAGGGCACTCAATTGGCCAGCGTTCTTTCCCATGTGGAACCCAGCTTCTATCTAAAGTTTACATTCTCAGTGAATAACTTTCCCAAGCCTCACAGTGAGCCTTGTTTTCGTCCTGTTTTTCTCGCAGCGGCCTTGGTAGATTCCTGGGGGCCCAAGTGACAAGCTGCAGGTGTTCAGATAGCATCACAGGGAGTTTGGATGGTGCAAATAATAGCTTAACTCTTGCAAATACATTGCTACAATATCCCATGTCAAAATTACATTTTTCTTTCACAGAAAGCAAATCAATTGTTCCACATCTCCYGACCTCTTCTGTGATGAAAACGGCCTGCAGTACTATGCTAATAATTTTGAAAAATAAAAACATTTAATGTGTCTCTTCAGGATAAAGATGTTAGTCTAAAAATGAGCAAGACTAATTTTCTTTTTAAAATAAAGTTTTGTATGGAAGGAGCATTTTGAAAACAGATGTTTGAAAATGTTTCCACCATCATGCAATTTTGTTGCAGAGAGAAGTATAGAAGTGTCACCCATAAAAACCTCTAATATCTGTGCATTTGTACAAGGAAGCAACTTACTTACACATTTAGAAAAATCRTCCAGAGGAAAGTTTTTCAATCCATTTGTTAATGATACAGAAATTSAAGCCCTTTCAATTAGTTTGCAAATCCAACTGACTGACATCAGGGAAAATATAAACTTAATAGTTGATTATCAAGCTGAATATTAATACACCTTTGCATAAGTAGTGGGCAGGACTRAAAAAGCACAACCTTCAACACACTTTTCGTTCGTATCAATATCTTTATGAAGTATCTCTTTCAGTAATGACAGATATTAAATACATACTGATGTTTTAAAATGTTTAAAAGATAAATTGAACTTAGAAACAAATTTCTGAATCTCTGTACCACAGTGTTGAATGAAAATTTCTAAAAATAACGAGGCATCAAGTATTTCTTACTTCCTAATTTTCACTGGGAACAGAAAAATCACTTAGTAATTTTCTACTGGGAACAGAAAAATACACTAGTCAAAAAAATTGTTTATYTAATCTACAGCTTACCTTTTTACATTTTTATTGTGCATGTGATTAGCAGAGTAGTACATGTAATAATTTATAGAGAATAAGAGTGTATGCTTAAAATAATTTTTTTGCATCCAGCTCTGGATTCCCCGGCACAGGAAAACAGACCTGTTGGAGTGAGGAGGCCACAAAGATGACTGGAGGACTGGAGCACCTCTCCTGTGAAGACATGCAGAGATAGCTGGGGTTGTTCAGCCAGCAGAAAAGAAGACTCTGGCATGAGCCCTTCAATATATAAAAAGAGGCTTGTAGGAAAGGAGGTGGCATTTCACCAGGACACGTAGTGACAGGACAAAGGGTAAGAGTTTTAAAATGAAAAGGATTCACTTTAGATTGGACATAGGGAAGAAAATGTCCACAATAGGGTGGTGAGGCATTATCACAGGTTGCCCAGAGAAGCTGTTGGTGCCCCATTCCTGGAAGTCCTGGAAATATTCAAGGTCAGGTTGGACAGGGTGACTCTGAGCAATCTGCTCTAGTGAAAGGTGTTCCTGTACCATAATATTTAAAGGCCCCTTCCAACCATTCTGTGATTCTGAGATTCTACTTCAAAAATCTGATTCATTGCTGGGACACCATAAGCAGTAATAAAACTGACAACTACTACTTTCAATACTAACATACTGTATTTTATTTCATGTATCAAGTTTAAGACATTCTAAGCTGGGATCACACAAAACCTACCCAACTGCAGTCTGGTCTGCAGCAAAAAAAGACTTTCCAGTGTAAAAGCCCATGCTTGAACTACAAGAAATTCAAATAAAAACAGCCACATAAGCCTCCTCAAAAAAAGCATATTAATTCTGTAGTGCTGTTCAGATCAGAAATTATTCTCGGGGGGTTTTTTGTACTTTCATTCTCCACTTCTCTACCCCAGTGGGCACCATATCAGATACCAAAGGGTTTTCCAAYCCAAGCATTTTCACCACTCTTGATGACACAGACACAACAAAACAGAACAGGAATTTAGGTACTGTCATCCCACRTGAGGATAAACCCTCACTTCTGTTCTGAAGCAGCAAAGGCACAACAGTGAACTTGGAAGAACACGCACCTACTCACAAAACCTAGAAAGCTTAATATTTATATTTATTATGCATTAGGAAGCTTATTACCTTATAAACCAACCTGCATAGTACAAAAGGTTTCTTATCKGTGCTCAATGTGGAACAAGTTTCAAAATATATATTTTTAAAATTTGTTCARTCAATACACAATCCTTTTAAAAAACTGTATAACTGTCTGTACCTCATTACATTTATAAATACATGATTTATACAGCACCCCATCTGGAAAAACAAAAACTCCTTACAAATATCTACATATATTGCATACATATAAAACATTCATAGGAGTACTTCATCAAAGTTRGGTTTAATAGTCCATTTACATTGCAGCAAAATACATATAAATCTTTGTCTTCTTTATAAAATGTCTCTAAAAATTAGCACATTTGTTACAATTCATAACTCCTTTGAAGCATCTTTAGAAAAAAAAATATAGGAATATATCCATGATATTCAGCAGGTAGACAGTGATATGAAGGCTGAATATGATTAATAACTGAACACTAAGAAGCAAATTAAGGCAGTGGTGAAAGAAATTAATAGGAAAGATTAAATTATATGGCAGATAAAGTGACAAAATGCAGTACATACATATATACCTTGATGTACTCTGGCACCCACTTASAAGTGTCTGTATTTCTGACAGTGCTCATTTTAAAATTAAAATTTTATTTTTTATAAGCAAAACRTTAATGGGACCTGGCTCTTGGGTGCCGTATGGACTTGCTTTAATTGCACAAAACTGATTATTCCAGAATGTGGGTTTAGGRTTTCTGTATGACCTTCATTTACGGGTAACTACCATCAGTGTGTGATTACACACATTCAGAATTCTGCCATCTCAGTTTCATCACTGCTTTCTGGTTTCATCACTGGACTTCCTGTTAGTAAAAAATATTTGAGAATATAATTGATAACCACTATTTCAGGTACCAAAATATACAGAGATCAGTGCTTCCCATACCATGAAGACTACATGTGGCATAGRTGCAGACAAAAGGCATAAGAAATGGAAAACAACCTATTATAGTGATGGCAGTTGTTCTGGCTCAAACCTGTTTATTTTGCATTATTTTGCAATTCTGGGAACTAAAGATTCAAACTTTAAAAAAAAATTCAGTCTCTAAATTCAGGTTTCTACCCAATATCGGAATTTGACACAGCAATTGCAGTCCAGTATTGGGTAGAATCACACCAGCTTGTGACCTGCTGTTCTAAATAACCACTCCTGCAAGCATGGCATCAACCCCCAGTATCAAACAGCAAGTGACCTCCTGTCACAGCTGCCTTCCTTTCAAAGGCAAGATATTCTGTACCTCCCACCAAGCTTCCAGCWCCACAATTCAGTGCATGAGTTTGTTCCATAGGGCCCTCAGAATTCAGCCTTCATACAGTGCTATCCTGCAGCAATGGTTCAATGTCCTCTTCATTACTTTGGTCTAGGTTGTCACTCAGACTACTGCTGATGGTGTTGCTGTGTTTTTTGGTACTGCTSGCTTTGCTGTTCTCAGGAATAAATAAGGCGACTAGAAAAGCCAGAAGAACAATGCACGCTCCGATGAGGAAGGGAGGACCAGGAATGATTGCTCTCTACAAGGAAACAAGCATAATAAAGAATTCATGTTTCAGACATTGACTTCTGCATTATGAACTACACTACTAAGGCAGGAAATCATGAGGGACATATTTATGGGGAGCATAAAATTTTTGCAAACAGGTTCGTATGTGCTCTGCAAAGTGAATTTGCTGCATCTAAAATCCCCACAAATTTCTCACCTGATCTCCACACTGATCGAGAAACCAAAACCACAGAGAATTGTCAATTGACAGTATGATTGCCTAGCAAATGAAACAGACATTGACTTGATGCTTTTTTGTAACTTTTTTTTACTKTAGGCAACACGCCTGTTAAATCAGCAAGACTCCTCTGAAAATTAATGGAATAAGGATTTCAGAAGTACTAATACTCAGTAAATCTTATTTTTGCTTTTCCATGGCTGGGACACACTAGAATCAAGTTAGCCAAATATACAAGCATCCCAAAAAACCAACATATAGGTAAGCAAAATAACAGTGAGACCATTCTCATTGCAGAGACATGTTATTCCTGAATGATAACTTAGTAYTTGGARTTATTCTCTCTTGCTTCTAAGCAAGTTTATTTTAAAATTCAAAACAAAAACTTACCCACATTTCACAGCCCCAACTAAAAACAAACAGCAGAAAAGTTCTAAGACAAATTTTAAATCAGCCAAGTTTGATGACAAACCTCTACAAAAGAAAACTGTCAAAAATCCAGCTTTTTTTTGATCTTTAACAACTCTTCTGTATCTGTGTAAACTAAAACTAGGTAAAAAACAGAAGATGAAACTTGTCAATCTGGTTACTTTCATTCTACCAAATGAAATGTAGGAAGCTGTTCTCAAATKAAGTAGGAAAGTAGCAGAATATAGATATACAGTAACAGGGTATTTCTCTTGTCTCAATCCTTGTTACAATTAGAGGCCAGATTTTCACCTGATGGTCTGCRCATATAAAGTATATAAACATACCAAAAATATATCTTGATGACGTTAAATCTTCAAGAGGWGCTACACACACAAATATTTAAAGAAGAAATTAACTTCCACAAATTAATACACTCTATAATACACTAATGTTGTAGTATAACAGCTAATTCATCTGAGCAGCTTTTGAGTATTACAGGATTGTGGTTTCACTGAGAAGAGTAAAAATCTTTCAAAAGCCGCCCTTTGTCATTGCATTGCCAAGTGTTACTATTTCTCTCCAACACAGCCTACAACTCCAATGTTTGCCCTAAGGGCTTCCTGTGGACAATCACAATGAAGCAACCTCACTCAAACTTTAGTTCCAGTAAATTYACATCAACAGAAGTTACCTGGTACTGTTACAATACTGAAAACAATGCTGCTACTACTGTCAATCTAAATATTTACTATCACATTTAAATTATGAGATAACTTAATAATTTAATAAAACTGAAAAGTGAGAATTAAGTAATTTAAAAATAAGATATGAAGATTTAAAATCAACCAAAAAAAAGACAGATTTCTGGTCCTATGAGTTCTATGCAGCAAACTGCACACCAAATTTTGAACTAACCTTATCAGTAGGATTCTGCTTTATTTYTTTTTCAGAAGTGTTATCAGGTAGCAATTCATTGAGTTCCACATGGAAGAGAAAGAAAATAAAGCCATACAGTGCTGGTCCCAGGCCATTGCACAGTCCTCTTACTCCAGTTATTATTCCTTGGACAACACCTAATAAGGAAAATGAAAATAGCAGGATTTATTTTTTAAGCAAGGAAGAACTACTCAGAGCCAAAAGCTCTCAGTGTATTCTAATAACTGYTCCAAAATAGAGCATATAATAATTATTTCTACATTCTAAGATGTAATAAGTACATAGAAGGCAAATCTATCAGATTAAAACAATCCTCTGCATCATCAYAGTTCTGCCACTATACTTGCAAATTACTGGAAGAATTATTATTTTTGTTATTGTATAATAGTTCATTATTAAGATAATGAAATTTATGTGCAGGTTTAATGTTTTATATTAGAGTTCTTTCACTCTCACCCAAAGCCTACAGTGAAGATAGCAGAGCTTAAATGTAGTTCCCATTCAATTTATTTTCAAGTGAAATGTAGAGTAATATACCTAAGTATTAAGAACTGTGATTGGGAAAATATACACAAATTGTGACCAGTATTTATTTAAATACCAAGTAACTTAGTCAGGGCAGTAAATTACGTGTACAGCAATATATTCCCAAGACTAGCTGCAGTTTTACACTGGATTCTTTTTAAGGTGGATTAACTGAAGTGCTGTAAGTTTACTTCTGTTTCAACTTCATTAATTGATTGTGACAACAGTGCAAGAAGTGTTTTGATGACATTAACTTCACATAGTAAGAGCCTAAAAATGCTGTTTTACAGTATTAATAATMTGCTTCATTCTCAAGGCAGTAATTTATAAAATGGGAGGAAAAGAAGACATGCAAAGACTACAGCTATCCAAGTTTTTACTTCATACGTTGATGATATGGAAGTTTAAAATCTTCACGCCACTAGGTGGCAAAACCTCAATCTTGAAAGCCTTAGCTATTAACACCAGTATCCTCTATATAAAATCTAAGCTTCTGTCAGCTTAAGTAAACTAGTAATTTCATGATGTAAACAGAAAACAAGTCTTTAAAARTCTTTAAAATGTCTTGAAAAAAAATGGAGGAGAGGGGTATAATTACAAAACCCCACGTAAAATACTATCTTTTGCATTTTTCAACAGAAATCCACCTCCTTGAACAGCATGTCCTTCATACTTCTCRGATTAACTGCACTTACTTAATGTTGTACAATGCTAAAATGTAACTGATACTTAAAATTTGTATGTACAGCATTTTTAAAAGAATACATTCAGTTCTTTTTACCAGTGTTTTAATTCGTGATGACTTCTCATTTCACTTCAAAGGAGAAATAATTTCTGACTGTACATTGCTTTTCACACCAAAATCAGTAAATTTTGTGTTTTCTCAGATTACCTGGTWACTTTGGCGTCCTTTCCTATTCCTTGAAAATCTGAAGTATTGTATCAAATGGCCCAACTTTTCTACAAAAAATAAAGCTTCTTTCCTACATTTATTTCAATCTGGYAAAATGTGCAATTAAAAATGTGGTGTTGTCACATTAATCCTCACTGTCTACTTAGAGAATACGGCATATAATAAAAGGAAGAAAAAAAAGGAAGAGTTTTGTTGCCTTCACAGTACTTTYACAGAAAGAATGAAAAGTAGCTCATCAGCAATTATGTGTTTTACAATGTAGTTGATAAATTTGTGCACTTCCTCTCTGCATGGACTGGCAGACTTCCACAGGTACTACCAGGTGAAAACTCACGAAGATAACTTGAAAAGTATACCTAGATAACTCTTCTGCTTTCCATACCAGAAAAAGCAGTCTGATGCATAGACAGCAATTGATCCAATACTCACCTTGTTGATCTGCCTCTGCATTTCGTGACACCAGAGCACTAATAGCTGGGAATGTAATGCTTGACATTGCTGCTACAGCTCCCGCTGCCCACATCATCCTGTGTTAAATACATACTTTGAATTAAAAATGAAACTGTCCTTATAATTACTCCCCACACTCCCAAGAGGGCCACAAGGGCATCCTCACTTAACACTTTACTCCCTTTCAAAATATTGTTTTGAGCATGCCTAAAGACTGGAAATTATCTGGTTATCTTTCTGCTCCCCTCCCATGTATTATTCTGAACTTGCTGGAACAGAAGCACTTTTGGTTTCATTCTATCCTAGCAGAGAAAAAGAGGGGAATGGGAGTGAAGTGGACTTTCCTCTTCAAACAACGGAGAACAACTTCCCAGGGTGTCTCAGTGACAYAATCCTCTAGCTTCTATAACTGACTAGGACGTACTCTGATAAACAAACTCTCCACAGGACACACTTCATACAGAAGTTGTTCTAGCTTATGGTTCTGATTGTCTCTACTTAAGTTTTTCCAACAGAATAAACACTGGATAGTTTCTAAGACTAATTACAGTWGGAATAAGAGAATATATCAGAAAAACAAAACAAAGTACAGGTCCAATACCTAATSGATAAAATAGATCTACTGGAATTACTAGAGAGAGCGTGCTACTTATTAGCTCGCGAGTTTAAGAAAAAGTTTTGACCACATTGAGGGACTTAATACTCAGTGGAACAAAATGTGGTGAAGACTGCTGTTTCAAAAGGGCTATACGTACAGGAAATTCTATCATTCCTACATATGCAAAATACAGAYCATATTTTGGTAATGAAAATGGGAATGCTTAATTCACAGAACACTTAAATACTCATGACAACAGAATTAAATAATAGAATTTCTTGGGGAAAAAAAACTTTTCAGTTCCCTAACAAGTGTGTACATATCAAAATGTATGCTTACCAAGGCTGAGATCCAAAACCGTACCAAGCCAGCTGAAACATCTGAAAGCCAAGGCCAAGGAGAACTGTGTTTTTGTTCCCTATAGATCTCATCAAGATACTGAGAAACACAGTCTGGAAGAAAAATTGGTTCAACAAAAAGTTGTTTTAAAAAGTCAGACTTGCTAAAGCAGTTTCCCCCATGCAAAGTAATTCAGAAGATCTTTCAAATGATGAGGAAATTCATACCATTTGTCCTCTTACTTCTCCTGTATTAAGCCCAAAATACAGGTAAGTAATTTCAACATTTAAKGTACAGGTATTCTTAACTCTTAAAGGATTACTACTTCAGGACATCAAGAAGCATACGTGTTGCCTTCTCTATGTACATTAGAAGACAGTGTCTATTTCCAATGCAAACAGGCTTTCATCTTCACCTCTACAAAACCTATTTTATTACAGAAYAGAGCACTCCACAAAATAAAAGCTGTTACCAAGCAAAGACAGTGCAGGCTAGGCATGAYTTGAATTGACCAGTACCTACAAATACTAGAGAAAGAAAACTGTTAGCTCAGAAGAAAGTAAACTTCTTAGGTCAGCTGAATTATTTAACAAATTTTCATTTAAACTTACATGTAAATCCTGCTGCTATGTCACCTTAATCACATACAGGCCAATTCCCAGGCACCATTAATTACACTTTCTACTGAGTCTCTACACCACTGATATGACTTTTTCATTTGCACATGGAAGCTAATCTAAACCAAAGATCAGTATTTCCATTTGTTAGAAGTGTTACTGCTGAGGGGGAAGGAGGTCCCAATTCAGATATCACAACAAGACACTCAAGGCAAGAAGCAGATACCTTCTACTAAAGCAAAGTCCACACGGACAGCTTGACTCAGTTAATGGACCACACATTTTTCTTTAACAAGAGAAACTCAGCTTCAGTAAAAATACAGAGAAAAGGAATCARGACTGCAGAGCAGAATACACTTCCTCTCTTGTCTTGTCTCTCTTCCTGATCATATTGAGTCTGGCCGAGATGGAGTTAATTTTCCCACAGCAGCTCTCACAGGGCTGTGGGTAGCTGGAAAAGTGTTTTTAACACCCCRGTGCTTTGGTTACTGCTGAGCAGCACTGGCAGAGCATCAGCGCTGTCTCTCAACATTCCCTGCGCATCAGTAGACTGGGAATGGGTAAGATCCTGGGAGGGGACAAAACTTGGCCAGCTGACCCAAACTGACCAAAGRGATAACTYATACCATATGGTATCAGCTCAGATATAAAAGCTAAGGAAAGSAGGAGGAATAGGGCATTTGTTATTCACAGYGCTTACCTTCCASAGCAACAGCAACTGTGTGGAAGCCCTTCTCCCTGGGAAGTGGCTCAACACTGCCAGTTGATGGGAAGCAGAAAATAAATCTTTTTTTCCCCCCCTGTTTGTGCATGCCTAAACTTTTGCTTTAATAAACTGCTTTATCTCCATCTAAGAGTTGTTTTTTACATTAATTTTTCTTCCCTATCTGGCTGGGAAGGGGAATGCTGGAACAGCTTGGTGCACACCTGGCATCCAGCCAAGGACAACTGCTCACCCTAGCTTTCTTGTTTCTCACTTTTAGTTTGAATGCTACGTAGAAAAAAATACAGTAATTCCACCTTCATGTGTTCCCTTTGTTCTGGAGATATCCAACATGCCAACACAAATCAGTATTTATGAAGCAAAGACTATGCCAATAAGCTAAGATTATTTCAGTAAGCTGTACTCTTCAAAGAGCTCAAAAAGGATTTTCATCCTTTTTTACACTGAGAATTATAAACCAGAAGGGAAGCCATCTTAGAGGTTTTTAGCAAAAATACTGGTCCGCATGAATTATGACTGGCAAACATGAGTGCATACAATAGCCTCAGAACAAGCCACAGCACAAAGATTAAAATAATGACTTGAATTGCTAATGAAGGMCACAACTGACACCAGTAAAACTGATAAACATTGATGAATGTGTTGTTTACATCAAACAGGAAGACCTTCATTCTGCTAAGAATGGCAGCAAGGTTACAACACACTTTATTGCCATTCCTCGTCTTGTTATCAGAAGARGAAAGCAAGCTGTATCCATGAAGACATCAAAGATCACATCATAAAAACTCTTTGATTTACAAAAGACATAAAGGATTTGTTGAAAAATCAACTCACTGTTGCCAATTAAGAAATATGACAAGAAAATACCAAGCCCTCACAGCACCTCAGCCTCGAAGGTGAGCCTGGAAAGACTGATTGTATGCAACTTTGATAGCACAAGCCAAATGAGCATGTGCAAGTAGCATGACTTTTATTTAAAATAAAGCATTTCCCTTTCAGAATGCCTTACATTAAGTAACAAATTTCCTGCATCATTTTAATGATTTTAAGTCAGAGTTCCATTGAATTTATTGATCCAAGTTAAGCAAATTTTATTTTTCTGATGTCCAGACCCAGTACYTCTAAGGAAAGCTAATACAAAACAAGAAATTTACATGGGCTGTATCATRAATACAACATTTAGTGAATGCAAGATACACTGGCATATTAGAGCATGTAGAAAGATTTTAGATAAGCTTAAATGAAGCACTATAAAGAACGAAGCTTACCTGAGCTATTATGGACAGAATGCCCACCACAGCTATAAATGCTGCAATGCTAGCAGATCCAAAGCCTATAATCTGTAGAGAAGCAGAAATTGCATAAAACAAATGCTAAACACAATCCAGGGTAATTACTGGCAGTGAGTATTTTCTCAATGAAAACACTCATCCCTGCTTATACTTTGAATTTTTACAAGATCCATATAGGAAGTGTCCACTTTCAAGAAGAATCCTTAACTTGACTCTTTGACAAGGAAAGTATAAAGGAAAAAGAAAAAAAAAATCCTTAAAAAAAGGAGACTGAGGAAGTTATGGATCTGGAAACTGAAGTTCTCTATCCCTCCCACAAATACAACAGGTCTTAGGCAGGCAAGATCCCACCTCATGACAGACCCAGAAAATGCTGCACTGAATGAGAACAAAGGCCTGCTTAAGGTAAAYACACATTTAAGATATTACAGGCTTTATACATCAGGAGTCTAGTGTTACTCACTTCTTGGCTTAACAAAGCATCCTGCCTTTAATTTTAAAGATTTACTTTATCAGAAAGCAGGTCTCTGAGCAAAGTCTGTAACAAGACAGAGATCATATACTTATTTAAACATACTTAGTAATATGTGAAGACACCAACATTTACCTGTCTTAAGTACAGAAAGAAACTAGAATACTGGCCAGCCTCAGGGAGATATGAGAGCAACACTGTAATGCAGATTGGGAGAACTGTAGGATCTTTTCTAACCTTCTTCAGAGACTGTAAAACAAAAGAACAAAGCAGGCATTGAAACATTTGTACAACTCTAATGAAAGCATAAAGAAAGAAGGTAAATTCCAGGTTTTTTTGTGCATGCAGACACATYAAAATAATCACACACGGTTTACTGTTAAGCTGAACCTTAGGTCACAAACATTATATAGTTTGGGGAACCCAATTCTTTGGTGAAGTTTCCATTAAGATCTTTGAATCTACTGTTCAGTGCCAAGTCAAAACTATTCCACAAAAACGTTATGTACCTCCTGTCTTCAAATGAATCTCCATAATAATGATTTGTTTTGAAAGACACATTACAAATAATACACATTTCTTACACCTGTTCACAGATTATATTAATTGCTTTGAGGAGCAAATAAATTGCGTAAAACAAGTTCTGTAACTGCAGTCTTTCAAGCCATTCACCTCTCAATATTCACAACCAGCAGGACAGATCTCATGAAGAAAAAACACTCCTTCCTTTCTTAAGATACCAGTGTGTAACAAAAACATAAATTAACTGAGTAAGTGTGAGTAATTGAACAAGTTACTACAAAGACCTCATGGTATGTTTTAGCCCTTCCTATATAKGACTGTAAAAAAAARAARAAAGTCAGGCTTAAAGATCCATTCTGTATTAGAAAGAAATCACATATAACCTAAAAGGAAATCAAGAGTGGGGAGAGAGACTGCCAAAGGTAAAATTATAAAGTGAGTAWGTAAAACCTTAAAATACTGGCTTTTGATGTGTAAGAATTCAGTATTTCTCTTTGTAATAAAATATAGTACCTAAGTTGGAAAATTATTGTCCCTTTGGATTTGACACCAAACATTATTTTCAAATCTAGAATTATTTAATATACAAAATCTGGTTTGATTTTGTTTTTACTTAGATTTTGTTAGCTCTTTATGGGCAAAAGCAGAGAACAGAGTTCTCTATACTGAATAGTCAACAGAGTTGACTATACTGAATAGTCAAGTTACCAGTAAGACTTAAGACTTCTCAAGCTCACAAACTGCAACTAATTATTACTACTTATTAATCACCATATATGTAATAATTACTTATTGAAGCACATCTTACTGCAAAAGGATCTGCCTGCTCCCAYGATATAGAAGATCCCCAGGAAGCAGGTCTTATTTTCTCCGGCAGAGATTCTGGTACAGCTAGCAGGATGAAGCAGATGTCCACAACAGCCACCAACGTGGCCACCAGWACAACCAGACTATCCCCATAGCTGGCAGACAGGTATGCTCCAATGGCAGGACTTGTCACCAAACTTGCTGCAAAGGTGGCAGATACCTATGCACAACAACAGTTTACAAACTCACCAAAGTGGTTATTCTCCCATTACAGAAAAATGAGGTAACTTGCTCACCACCACCCCGCCCTAGAAGTGCGACTTAAAAAACACACCAGTAAAAATTCAAGTAAAAAAACCCAAACCAACAAAAAAGTCAATAAACCACACACCATTTACAACAGTAAATGTGTAAATACAGCTTCTACAGCCTCCTCAACAGCACACCATACTAGACAGGATTTGCACTCCAAGATCAGGTTTGGCTCAAAGGAAAATGGCTCTTACTTTCAAATAGACTAAAATCTTTATTTTGTTTTCTAATTATGAATTTGAAGTGCTTTGACTGAAAAAGTTGTCAGTACGTTTAAATACCTTAAAGTAGTTCAAAAGCTAAGAACGTCTATCAATAGAGCTCCAAAACACAAAGTAACACAGGTATTAGGAAAGCAAACTAGTCCTTTCATTGTATTACCAATACAATGTACTGATTAAATTATTTTATCTTTTAATCTTTAAAAAAGGTCATGTCTAAGTTATTGAAAATACTGCTTTATGTATTTTCATCCTTATTCACCATTCTGACATTACAAAATGCCATTTTACCCCAAAAAGAAGTCATATGAACTAGAAGTGCAACTTAGAGGTGATGGAAAACTATTGATAGATTAAATTACTTGCACTGTCTTTAATATTTAATGTTTTGTTTGCAAAACTTAAAGACATTCTTTCTTAAACATGCCCTCTATTCAAGYTGTCAAATATTACTTCTGTTCCCATGAGCACACAGCATTCTGTTCACTGCCTGAACTCTAACACAGTGTCTTGAGCCATGGTTCATGCCTTTATCAACCTCTTCACATTAATCAGGAAACAATCTGTGCAACAAGTTCAATATGAAGGTCATAATCTGACCTTTTTCCCCAAGCTGAATATATCTTACCAGTCCATAGGCTGTAGTTCTTTCATGTTCTTGTGTTACATCAGCTACATAGGCAAATATGACAGAAAAGGTAACAGAAAAGACTCCCGATACTGAAATCATAGCGAAGTACCACCTAGTAATTGAAAAGCAACAATTARAAAGCTTGAGCTAAGATCTCTTGCTTTTTATCACTAATAAGCAAGTTTGTGTTTAAGTCTAAGAGGAGGGTCCCTCAAGAACTAACACAGAACTTTACTAAGATGCGTGAATGACTGTGCAGTCTCACTTATATACTGGAAAACTGTATTTTAATTTTTTTGTATTCTTCTGCTTACTTTACATCAGCCTAAAAGAAGAAGTGGTCCCTTGAGGACATAGTACCTATAGATGTTCAAGTTCAAGTTAAGAAAAATGAGCTATCTTAGAAGTAATTTCATTAGCCAGTTAAGGAATAAACTATCATATATATAATGCTGTGAAAGCTGAACTCTGAAYGCATTCAGAGTGTACACGAAGTTCCTCTGCAATTCTTYCAAGTTTCACAATTAATGTAAATGCAACTGAAGTCTTAACTGAGCAGTATTACTTGGTTTCAAAGTCCTAATCAAAGAGGTAAAATATCTCACTTGCAACAATTACACTTTTCTTTAGCAAATTTAATTTATCTTTAAAAACATGTTTATTACTGTTAGTCATCAAGGGAAAAAATTAACAGCTGATCTTAAAACAGAGTTAGACAGGATTATAAAATCCTTGCAAGAGCTGCTTTATGAATATACTTCACATTCCATTATTTTCTACTTTTAGGATACAAARTTTGTATACATCTTGAACAGAAAAGCTCCAGAATAATGCAATCACGTCTTGAAAGGAAAACTGCTTTCTTCTTCTCTTATTGTCCCTCTCCCAYTTCCCCAAACATCTCCTCTGAACATTTGCTCTCCCAACAAGCTGCTGCAGTCTGTACCACTTACCATGGGCTTATTCGCATTAATGGAATTGGGACACACGTGAAGAAAACTGTAAGAAGAAGAAAAGATTTTCTTCCCCAAGCATCTGAGAGAGCACCTATTAGTGGAGCACTGAGAAATGAYAAAAAACCCTGTGACAGAAGAAAAAAAATTAGCATGTCTGTATCTACATTTTCAAGGCTCACACTAACTACAATATAAGAAAGGAATAAATTTRAAAATTGTTTGAAACTAAACACAGAAGTTGTAGGTAACTGAAAATTTACACTACTTGTTCTAGTTTTCTGTGATTCTGATGTTTTATGTTTCAAATCTATTAAACCTGAGTGAATTAAAAAAAAAGACAGCATACTTTTTTCAAGGCCCTTTTAATTTGCTTCATTATAGAAGTAACAAAGATTGCAAAATATCCTTTGAAATCTCTAAAATACAGTATAGTTCCACAAAGGACATTATCTTACCCTCTATCAACACACTCAGTGCTGGATTTCAAACCCAARTTGCACTCTAATTTGGACTGTCCAAGGAGAGAGCTTTGGGTAACATAAATGCTCTCTGAAACAAATTTAGCAGTTTAAATTAAACACTTACTGCTTTATACTACATATTCATCCTGTACAGTACGTCAGTACAGTGCAACAACTATGAAGAYCATTTGAGCAATCCTGGCAACCTGAGATCATGGGACACCATCRTGAGAGTCCCGTGGTGAAGGTCAGACTCACATGTACGTACAGTAAAAACAGAAAAAACTGACTAAGGTTCAAATACTAGATTTTCCAGAATTTCATTAAGTCCTAGAATCTAGGCCTCAAATCTGTTTTATTACACAGGAAAATTAAAATAAATTAAGGATTTCACAGGTTTGTTAACTGGGGAACAGTTCCTCCTAATTAGCACATTCTTCATTTATCAATCCAATTGTGCTGCAAGTCCAAACATTAGTAAATGCATGGTTCTGTAAGCACCTAAATAGCCAGGAAAGTTTCTACTCTGGGTAACTTTGGCTTACCTCTCGTATTCAAATATAGTCACAAGTTTAACACATGCGTACCAACTGCTSTACTAAATAACTGTTCYGCCAAATCCTTACAAACAAACCTGATTTTCAATGCTCTCAGCAAGTAGATTGAGATCAAAAGCTGTAAAGCCAGACTGCCAGACCCTTGGAAAGTTGGATGTCTTACTCAGTTGAAACTAGCGTTTCTCCTTAGAATCAGATTTCAGTGCCACATGAACTAACATATTTTGCTGCCAAAAACACTTCCAATGTTTCACAAACAAAATTTTAAAGAAAAATTATACAGAAGTACAACCTCTCTCTAGTAGTCTTTGATCCCCCATTTATTAGACCTTTTAGAGCAGTCCAAATATTCATTACTGCACTTTTGTACAGATATGCTCTGTACAAAATCTATGGGGAACCCTCTATTTTGTACTTTTAATACACAATTACATTGCACTGTGAGTGAAAAACTTAAAAAGAAAACAGGAAGAGGAACATGAATGTTGTTTTTCTACGAGAACAATGAGACGATAGCTTCCTCTTTCAGTCTGAGACAAACCAACATCCTGAGTGCRCTGTGTTCTGCCAATCCACCGTGCAAGACCGCAAGATAGCAACTTGATCCAAAAAGATATTACATTCTCACAACTAAAAGCAATGCTTTAGATTTGTTACAGCACATAAAAATAATTTCTGAGTGCTATAAATTATCTTAGTCGTAAGTTACACAAGGGCTTTGCAGCCTCTCAGTACAACAGTTATCAAAGACTTCACATTAGTTATGCTAGAAGRCTCTTGCAAGCCTTTTTGTGGCCACAATCTAGCATAAACACTGTGTGAATGCAGAGGTCTAAGTAAGCTATAAGCTGCCCTGAATATCACAGAATGTTTAAGAGTTGATTAAAAAAAAAAGGACCAGGAAATAAAACAAACCTGAYGAAATTAGCTCTTAGGCAACATTTTAAGACAGAATCACAGTGATTAAGTACTTCATGCTCTATCTCAATGGTATCACCATGATTGCACTAATTTGCCTTTGATAAAAACATTTAACATTAGGAAGCAGACAATAAAAACCTAGCTTTATTCTCAGACAGATCCTTATCAAAATTACAACAGTTATAAATGGTACCTATTCAAATGAGAGGAATTTAAATTTCTGAGAAACATTTCACTTGTCTTAAGATGCTGCCACTTCTGCAGTAAAACTTGAATTCTGCCCAAGAAACAACCACTACAGTGAAAAAATGGTTTAAGAATTAACTACATTCTCAGTGTTTTCTGTGTTCTTATGGAAAATGTAGGAGACACAAGTCAAAATACAAGGACATACAAAATATTTAGGTCAGAGGTTTAAAAAACATCTTACCTTAACACCTTGAATAAGACCATTCATTAAAAATGTATGATGGGGAAATGTTTCATGTAAGACCTGACGGGGGGGAAAAAAAAGAACTATTTGAATAAGGAGAGACAGGAGAGAGTTGATTCCAAGTTTAAGTTTGATTTGTAAAACAGGACAGCTCTATGAGAACTTGTAAAAAAAAAGTATCTTATCCCAAAATAAAGACTAAAAGAAAAAAAAACCACCAAAACAAAAAACCCTGGAATAACTAGAAAAAAGTATCTTCCACCTTTTTTTTTGTCTTCATAAGAAAATGTAAACAAGATTTAGTATTAATTTATTGGCATAAATTCCTATGCTGGCAAAGACTGTAATGCAGAGATGGTTGGTTTGGGACTTTGCTCAAAAAGAGGATCAATGTAAGCAAAAACTATTTCCATGCAGTACAATCTTTTCCAGTAGTTAATTCCTTAGAAAGGTTGACTCAAACACTGTCAATATGTAAGAGAGAAAATGAGATTAAGCTAACTTACATTGACAAGGAAAAAACAGTGCTATATTCACAACTGAACACACTGCAACTATTAAATAGCCATACAGTTACAAACACTTCCAGTTAATAAGTAGATGCTTATAAATGCCAACAAGAGTTCTGAGTGTCTAAGTACAGCTACAAATTCATGTAAGGTGCTTTACCAGTASTCTTAATTCAAGGGCAAGAATGTTAATCTATGCTAAACAGATTTACCATAAATATGCAAGAGAGTTAAGGGGCCTCACAGGTGTTACCATGTTGACTAAAAGAATGTACTGTGGTGTTCAAAGCATGTATGCACAAAAAATTCATATTCAAACAAAATTCACCTTCATTTGCTCCTGATAYTTATAGGCATATGCCACCAATTACAAAAATTACTTACATGTATACTGAGAAAGTGTCACAGAAAAGTTACGCTTTTATTTTTGTGGGAAGACTAAGATTCTCACACCATAGGTTTAACCAAAAGTTACAGCATTATTGTTGTGGGAAGACTAAGATTCTCACACCATAGGTTTAACCAAAGTGATAGTTCTCTTACTAATTACTGGGCAGATAGTTCTCCTTATTTACCTAATTTTTCCCTTCTGGTATCATCTTTTGGTTAGGTATTKAAAAGACTTTTTCACTGGTTAGAACATTGATCTTATGCTATGAAYTGAGGACAAAAAAGGTCAGGATTCAAATTACAGATCTAAAAGTAGATGTCCTCTAAGTTAAAGAGGGGAAAAAAAAACCAAAAAACAACCAAAACAAAACGAACAAAAACAGGAAACTCAGAGAGTTAAATCTAATTACCTGTGAACTGTTTTCTAGTATTTTTTCCTGAGAGACAACCACTGTTGATATGAAGTTCAAGTTTTTTTGATATTAATAGACTTTACTTTATAGACAAGAGAAATGCAAGTTGACAAACTGGTAGGGGGAACTACTTTACTCAAGTTCGACCAATAGATACATATTATGTGTGTGTGTGTGTATATATATATATACAAAACAATGTCATTAAGCAATTTATATTGCTTATGGTAATTTACTAACATTGGCTTACAAGTCCATAAATTAAAAAAAGTCTATATTCTTTGGGCAGTCTTTGACGAGAATAGCCTTTGTGTGCTTTATAAACACTTTAAATCTTTCCTTCTCCAAGTATAGTGTCATGTAACAGAACAGTACAGTTTTGGTGACAGATGTCTAAAGAAGTGAAAAAGCAATTTTAAAAATGAACTTTAAATAATCTCAGCTATCAAAAATACACACAATTTATTTCCATAGTATGCAACATTTTAATTACAGTGAAAGTTAACAAYGACCTACAGAATCATGAAAAAAACCACAAAAAATTGAGCTTTGATCAACAGGCCAGACATTCCCACTTCTGCCCTTCCTACCTGACAAACCTGCTTGCGCAGAAGTGGCCAGCTGGCAGGTCAAARGCTGAACCTTGCTCACAAGATATCTCTACACAACTTCTAGTACTGCTGCCTCACAAAGAGGCCAATGTAAGCTACCACATGTACATCATAAGACAGGTGCCAAGTATCAAACCAGAAATTATATAAACCCAACAGTAGCCATTCAGTGTTTGCAGAGCTGATTACAAATTAAGATGATGACCTTTAACTATGGACCTATTCCAACTGGAGCATACTACTGGGCAACTATTGAAGAACCCACCTAATACACAGTTTTATTAAAACTGGTGGGGGTTTGCAGATCTGTGAGAATTATGATTTGCACATTTATCCTTCTAAATGAGAAGTGTCAAACTTAGGCAAGTTGAATTGAGCACTTTGGTTAAGAAAAAAAAGCAAAGAAAAATAAAAAGTAAGAAAGACAACCCAGTAAGCTTCCCCATATGTTGRCACTGGCAAGACAGGATGACAAGACAGTAATTTTGTGACACAACTGCTTTATGGCAATGTGTTAACTGCTTATATCAACTTTTTTGTTACTAAGTTGTGTTAAGAAGTTCAGTGATTGTCTTTAGAAAAGTTAGGCAAACACATTCCAAGAGTTATGTACATACATTATCTTATTTGGAGTTTGGAGAAGGAAAAAAACTAACTCTTTCAATCACACAAAACTTTGCTTGCCATGTATTCAAGTGGTCTCAAGTACTAGRCAATGAAAAACTGGACTATTAGACCTCCTGTGATTGCTCAGAGGCAGGCCCCACTAAAAGAAATGAGATCCATTCAAATGAAATGCTTCATATCCTATKACCTAACACCCAAATTATCTTTCATCTGGAAAATAACCAGAACAGATTAAATACTTATGAAATCCATTTCTTACATGAATGCCTTTGCATTTTACTCTAAGTTACAGTCARTTCACAGGAATATACATAGTTAATAAGGGCTGCATTGGTTATTCAATTGTTACAAYTGGAAGATTAATTGAACCATGAAAAACTTGAAGTTGAAAAAGCTAGAATTTCCAGAGACACTTTAATCAATAGACTAAACTGTTGTTACTCTAAAAGGCAAATAAGAGTTGAAGAGCAGTACACCAGAATTAATTTATTTTTTCGTAT
The DNA here is from genome assembly GCA_902810485.1 of Alauda arvensis. Taxonomy (NCBI): domain Eukaryota; kingdom Metazoa; phylum Chordata; class Aves; order Passeriformes; family Alaudidae; genus Alauda; species Alauda arvensis. The sequence goes on from CADDXX010000709.1 coordinate 254,194, forward strand.
CTTCTAGTCTTTCAGTAGTCCAGATCTCAGCTGCTAACACTTCTGGAATTCAGGTAATGAGATATGCATTAATGAAAGGCAAATTAATCCCCAAATCCCTAGRAATTAGCAAATTAACATTTGTCAATACCAAGATAWCAGCTSATGAATTATACTTACYGTTAGCATTGGAGTTGTCAGGAGCCCCCAGGCAAAGAATTCCAGGAATATGACCACCACCGCATGGTATACACTCGGCCGACCAATGCCTTGTTGCTAAGAAAAACAAATGCAGTGGTTGTAGATATCTAGCTCATTACATGTGCAAATGTCTCTTGCAAACATGTTTTGAGCATAAYCACTTTTCAGCATGACCTACTAACCAAGCCCTTGGGAACAACAATAAGCCAAACAAGGGAGGAGAAATTGTTTTGTATTACAAAACAATTAAGGATCTCCAGGGAACTTAAATAAGTTTTCCCTTAAACACCTGGTGACTGAAGAGAATTATTGCCCCTATTTCTGGCATTGCCCTGTACTGCATTCACCTCCAGCACGCCTTTAGACTTTCTCCCCCTCAAGCATTATGCACAACCCTTCCATAACAGGGTGACTAATGGTATGCCTCTCCCCCTTCCTCCAAAAGTGACAACAAGACATATCCACTTTATTAAGATCACAGCACTGTTTCAACAAAACTATGACATATGTACATAATCAGAAGAGCAAAAATACTTGTATTTGAAAATGCCAAAGTACGAGAAAATAAGGAGCTGGTGATGCCAGCTCTTTACAACTGTTTTCTGTTGACTRCTGACCAAATGATTCTATGCATGTGTCTGCAAATACAGACTGCAGACTGAGGAACTATTCTACTGGTCAACACGTAATTCCAGAAAGAATTAGCAAACTATCAAAGTAGTCATGAGTCTGTAAAACTGCTGCCACTCAAGATCAAAGGATTTGATCCCAGATGAGATTAACAAAATCTTTTTATTTAGATTAAATGGGCAAAAAACCCTTGGAAAAGGTRTATTAAACCAGAACTGCTGGTCACTTGCTTGCCTTYTTCCCAAAAGAGATTTAAGTAGAGGTGCTGAACAATCTAGTKGCCTTCCCTGCAGTGACAGCAATGGCTGAAAAGGGGAGATTGACAGATGTCATTTAGCTAGACTTCTGTACAGCCTTCAACACAGCTCCATATGATGACACTCTTATCTCTAAAGAGGAGACACATGGATTTSGAGTGTGAACTGTTCAGTGGATAAGGAACTGCCTGGATGGATGCAGAGAGTTGTGGTCAATGGCTCTGTGTCCAGGTGGAGGCTGGTGACAASTGGTGTCCCTCAGGACTCTAATATGGGACCAATGGTCTTCAGTATCTTCACTGATGACACAGACAGTGGTACTGAGTGCAGCTGCAGCCAGACTGCAAATGACACAGGGCTGTGTGGTACAGCTGACACAATGGAAGGACAGGCTGCTATCCACAGGGAGCAGGACGAACTTGAGAACCGAGTCCACAAGAATCTCATGAAGTCCAACAGGTCTGGATGCAAGGTGCTGCACCTGGGTCAGGGCAACCCCCAACATGAGCACAGACAGGGAATAAGAATTAGAAAGCAGCCCTGAGGAGTGCAGGAGAACGGACCTCTGTACACCAAAGCAATGTGTTTTCACAGAAGCCACTTTATTGTTTACAATAAGCAATTGTTACAGATTTTAGCATAGCATATTCACACACACACACATTATTTGATTGGATCTTCAGCTTTGTCCACGAGGCCGGCACGCACCCCTTAGGGCACCTAAATGGTCAGAGTCCATCATCACACCCAGCCCACTTTTATCTGAGATTTGCATTCTTGATGGTCAGTTTCTCAGGCCCCTTATTCTTATTTTAGTCCTGCTTTTCTCTCAGCAGCCTTGATGGATTCCTGAGGGTTTGAATAACGAGACTGCAGGTGTTCTGATAAGATTACAAGGAGTTTGGATGGTACAGAGAATGACTTAGCTCATGTAAATACACTGCTACAGAGGAGGACTTCAGGGTTCTTGTGGATGAAATGTTGGACATAAGCCAGCAATGTGCACTCACAGCCTAGAAGGCCAATCACATCCTGGACTGCATTAAAAGAGGAGTAGCCAGCAACTGAAAGGACAGGATTTGACCTTCTATTCTGCCCTCATGATACTCCACCTGTAACACTGTGTCCAGCTCTGGAGCCATCAGCACAGGAAGGACATGGACCTGTTACAGTGGGTCCAGAGSAGGCCACAAAGTTATCAGAAGGCTGGAGCATCTCTTCTCTAAGACAAGGCTGGGAGTGCTGGRGTTGTTCAGCCTCCAAGAAGAGAAGGTTCCAGGGAGACTTCTGTGGCCTCTCACTGCTTGAAGAAGTCTTTTGAAAAAGAGTGATTTTTTTAAAAAAGAAGAGTGACCTTTTACATGGGCAGAATGTAACAGGAGAAGGGGAATGGTTTTAAACAAAATAAGGAGAGATTTAGATTACATATTAGAAGACATGAAAGAAATTCTTTACTCAACTTGATGCAGTGCCTCAGTATTTGTTGACATGAGAAGTTGTAGACATCTCATACTTGGAAGTGTTAAAGGTAGCTGGATGGGGCCCTGAGCAACTTATTTAATGGGYGAAATCTTCTCCGCTGGTGGAAGGGTTGGAACTRGAAGATCTTCAAAATTCCTTTCAATCAAAACCATTCCGTGATGTTTTCATTTCTGACTATGCCTTGGCACAGTGACTTTTACATAGTTCTTGTGTTCTACAATTGCTCTGCCTTTCTCCTAAGAACTGTCCTGCAGACAACTGTTTTTCAGTGTTTCTAGCCAATCCAACACCATTGTACTCCAACAGAAGAGTGCAATTTAGTAATACAGAATTCAGTTGAAGGGACAATATGCAGTGATGAATATCAACCTGACTCATTTCAGCAAGTGAAAAGCAGGGTGAGYATGCAACTCAGGATCTACCACTGAACACATAAAAATTCAAGACAACCTAGCATGAAAGTAGAGTACAGACTCCTTTGGTGTTTCTCCCCTGCCCAAAAACTTTCACCTGAATTGGTAAGAAACCACATGTTTTGAAAATGCTTGCATTACAAGATGCATTCAAGCTGTCTATAATAAAATCTGTCAAGAAATTCCTATTGTTTAAACAGTAAATGCATAGATCTGTAAGAATTTTTARATCTGTCAGTTTATCAAAACAGTGTATTCTAGCTAATAAGATTCAATTTATTTTCTACATTGCAATTTGCTTCAGAGCATTAAGATTTGAAAAAAACAGTTCTCTTTCTCCTGGGAAACAATATAATATAATCAATCAAATATGATCTCTGGAAGGCTAATAATTTTCAAGCATTATTTACATTTCTCCATAGGTTACTATGGAATTTTTAATTTCTAAATAGCAAAGATTCCAAAGGCTATCTTTGGGGGTAAAAAGAAAAATCCTCCTCCTATAAGAAGTCTGTAAGTACTTCCATATAAGGTAATAGGATAAGAATTTTATTTGTATTTTTTTTTGCCAAGATGTCTGTCAGTCAGACTAGCATTTAACACAAATTAGACTGAAGTCTGAAGACCCCTTCCATAGTAGTTTCCTCTGAAAAAAAGCAAATTTTTCAATAGAGTATGTAAGAGACTCCCCAGACTGTCCCCAGCCTCTACTTTACTTCCCTCACAACTTTGTATCATTAARCATGTTGCTGCATCAGAAATACYKAGTCTGTATTYAGCAAACYTCTAATGCCATGAAAAATGAAGTTYTGGAGTGTTCACAATTTTTAAATAATGTTTTTATTACATGTAAATTYGATCTGAAATTTATATGGTTTAGCAGAAAGATGATGCCCATACATACTCAAACACATGCACGGAGATTAAAAAGGCCTGCAAATCATTTCTGGCGTATCACACAGCTTACAGTAGCAGCACTGACCTACTAAAAAAACCAGAAAACACCACAGCCTTTTGGATTCAAGCCATGACCTGGAAAACCAAAATTCAGATCTTGAAAGGAACATGTACCTGTTAAAACTAAGACAAGCATTCTATGTCAAATATACTAGCATTACCAATCTRTGATCCACATTGACTGTAGTTGATAATTTTCAGTTTTCTTTACAGCGTCCTAAATCCCTAGATTAATTAAAAATTTTGTACTAAAGGCTGGATTGGAAAACTAAAATCATGAAACCAGGAAAGTTCACTGACMTTATCAAATGGACTGATGAAGAAAGATAATTCTGTACAAAATATAGTTTATGATTGATCATATAAACAGCCTGGTCCACAGATTTTAAAACACAATTAAAACTCTTTACTCTGTTCAAACTCAAAGAGTTTACTAAAAACACTTCACACTTGCCTTTATCATAAAGGTGTATCAGAACTACTARGCAAGGTTCATTTCTGCAACAAATGGTTATAAACCTTGAAATACAAAGACCTTTAAGCTTCTTGAATAAACAATATGGGAACAACCTACTGAATTCTTTACAATAAAAAAGATTTTAAAAGGATTTCAGAAATTGTGCAGACATGGTTAACATAGAAGTTGCTTGCCTCATTTACTGCCCTCAAAACTGAAAGTGTTACAAGTAAGTGCCATCAGGAAAGCCTTAAAACTGTTATGGGCTTATTTTCTACCCATATGGATGATCATCTTCATATGACACCCCTGTGTGTGGGCTGAGAAAATGTTTGAACATTGTAACTGCCTTCAAATACAGCTGTTTGTCAAGGTTTTATACTTGCACAATCATTAATGAGCAAAACATTACTTAATCTCAGATGCTTAACAATAAAAGTTTGAGGCCATCACTGAAGTCCTAAAAGTTTTAACAAAACATCTGTAATTTCTCCAGTTTGGCACTTTTGCTCCTTCAATGCCTCTTTTCACTGCCCTGCTCTAAAGAATCATTTTTTCTCCTGCCTTTCTTGGAGTCAGAATAAATACGAAAGTTAATTTAAAGGAGACTCGAACAACTACTGGGAGGCACTACAACTTTTTTTTCAAAGCGAAACAGCTGTTGAACTTTAATAAATCCATGAAAGAATGTCAAAATTATAAACCCAGCTGGTAATAACTGCTCATAGAAAAGGAGGAGGGAAATGCATTCTAGTATTAGTAAGAATATCTTATCTAAASACATTCTGAAGAACAGCTAGTACAATTCACCTTAAAATGCTCCACAGCACTTATAGCCAGTCCCAGATTCACAGTGCAAATCAAGAACATGCAGTTTTTAGGTAAATACTTATCTGTTAATTCAAATCTATATTGTAATAATTAAAATTGTTTGAATCCCTGCAAAAGGACCTTAACATCAATTTCAAGCATTCCTAACTGATTATTTCTCTGAAGAAATATGCTTTTTTGAGAACAAAATCACKTCTCACTGTTCAAATCCTGAAGTCCTCCAGAGCACCTTTTCAAATTTTTCCTATTTTGATGAGGGCCACACAGCCCTGCTAGGCAAATTAAGCAATAGATTCAATTGCATAAATACAGCAGGCTTTTTTCCCTTCCACAAGGTGAAGCAGCAGAGCTGGACATGAAGGACTTTTTCCAATATCCAACTGGAAAAGCCCTATGCAACCTGCTCAGGCCTCACAGCTGATCCTGTCCTGAAGAGGAAGATATCTCCCTAAAAGTACCTTTCCAGTCACATAATCCTACAGGCAGATAACAAGCAAACTAAAACTGAACTTCTGAGTTGACAAACTACAGGAACTTGCCTTTGTCCCCCTACACCATCCTCTGGGAAATGCCTTCCTACCAGGCACTAGGGTCTCTCAGGAGAGCCTGCTAGTTGCTTGTTCTACTTGCAGTACAAACATACCTTTGCAAAGAGCACTCGYTGTCCTACAATATGTAAAACAACASGCAAATTAATTCATATAAGTTTTATTACTTTTTTTTTCAAGTGATTACAGAAACATTTTCCCTTATAAAAATTAACTGAGTCAAATAGTCTTTTTTTACACTACCACCTGCACTGCAGTCCACTACGTCAACTCTGGTATTTTCAAGGAAAAAAAGAACTGAACTAACAGAATCAGTAAAACACTCCAAGAAACATGCTTTCATATATGAATCATTCAGATYTTGAAGTTCATGACAAATTACAAAATGCATTCTCTTTACACAATTATCCTCACTACTATTTCATTAGTTTCCACCATAATACAACCATTTCAAATGCAAACTTTTCCTGGTAGGTCTCACTACAAGCCTGTTTAATCATTTTAGCTTATTCTTGCACAAGCAAAAATTCAGTGCAAAAATATACAGAAAACAAGTGGAAGTGCTTTCCAATCCAGTACAGCATTTTAGGTATGCCTTGYGAGCTGCAATGTAAATCATAACTAATTCAGATTATACATTGTCCAAACTTGTATTTCAGTTGCAAAACAAACCCCTTATGCAGATCTGTATCTGGACTGGAAGATCATGACACACTTTTTCAACAGAAAGCTAGGCTAAATCATATTGCACAGGTCTAGAGTATCAGAACAACGATTCTTTCAAAATGGAAGTCTGTGAAGATTCTGCAAAGTAAAATTGTGCCTTTAAAAGTTCCTGGAGTTCTCAAAAGCAAATGTATAGATAAGRCAGATCATACCAATAAGCCCTCCGAAAATTCAGCAAACATACTCAAAAATGCTCACTAAAGGCTCTTAAAGAAAGGAATTGAAAAAGAGAGTAAACAAACAATCCACACAAACAAAGAATAAAATAAAGTAAAAAACCAAACCCCCCCCAAAAAAAAACCCCAGGACAATTTTAAAAAATAAACCCACTGCAATCTGTTCATACAGCACAGCAACATTACCAGATGACTCCTACTGCTCTGTCCTAGCACCYGTGTTGTTCAATACATTCAGAAGTGAGCTGTAAAAAAGGATGAAATTGAAGTGGCTAAGTTCATTGACGACAAAATGCAATTCGCTTTGGAAGTTACAGGGCAATGGTAAAGAACAAGAAAACTTCATGGAATCCATAGAACAAATTAAGTGGCAGATTGAAATTCCTTACATTAATTTAAGGAATGCAAACAAAAAGAAACAATTTTAATTCCACATACAGSATGACTACAACATAGGAATGCGATCCTGGAAAAAGGAGCTAATGAAAGAAATGAGTCTAGCATTCAGCACTGGCTTACTAAACCACATTCAAAAGAACTTTCCCTGTTAGGAAGAAGATTATCACTATATCACTGCACRAACATGTGATGTGCCTGCCTTGCTAATCCTCTTCTTCTGATGATGTGAACATCTTTATGAGCGCTACATAAAGATCCTCCTCTTATCCCATGACTGTTTCGTTCAGAAGCTTTAAGCAATATGGACTGTTGAATACTCTATTTTACAGAAGCACAAGAGGGCCAAAGAAAGAAAAAGAGCAYTACCAAAGGTATGGAGGAATGCTAAAGCAGCTTCCTCCAAACTCCAATAAAAATATCTGCAGAAAGATAAAAATGGGATTCATTGAACTGGGAGTGACATGAAGGGTGTTAGAAAAAAWTTGCCATTACCTCCATATACTAAAATACAAGAAAGTAAGTTCTATTACACAACCCATCTTGAATTCTAAAATGTCTTGCCATATTGTATTTCCTGCTGGGAACACATTCCTGTTTAAGTTTAGACTGGACAAGTTTAGAAGCAGAATSTTCTAAGGCACATGAAACATGAAGACCATTTCTGGTTCAATCTCCTTGGTTGAAGCCACTGAGGTAGTAAGACCAGCCAAAAAACAACTGCCAATTCTGAAAGCTCCATTCCAGACAGTACCTCATTGCTTAATTAAACTACTATAGGAACAACATATAACCAGCATATTAGACTACAGCAAGTTGGAAGCCAATTTATCGGTTTCAGTCCTCTTTGCAAAACTTAGAAATATGTGCAACACTGACAAATTAATCTAAAAAACCCTGACTGCTTAGTTATTACACAYGCTTCTCCATGGGGCAGATAGTTCCTCAAACTTTGTCCAGTAGGCTAGGTTTGTATCTTCATAAGAAATTATGTAACTACAATTTTATAACTTTTTACTGCTCTAGCCAACAGTACCTCTATTGGAACACATCATCCACAGTGATASAGAATCAGTAACAGTGGATTTGTAACAGAAGTGCCTTCTCAGCAAAAATATAAACCAGAGGGACTTGTTTTTAAACAAGAACAGCTGAACATTCCTGGTAAGAGTTCAGACTTAATGTCAATTCAACAGGATGGGAAGATTCAGAATGACATTGGCAGTCTTAAGAAGGCAATATTGTTTCTCTTTAATTATTCAGATTTAACAGTAAAAATATCCTGTGTGAGAGAAAACAGTGCTCCACAAACACACTAACTGACAAAGGAACAATGTTTTTACCACTAGCAATGCAATCTAAATTCTACAAGCAAAGAATTTAAGAAACCAGCTTACTGAATTCAGACCTCTTTCAGTAAAGTCTTGTAACACTAAATCATGTTGCCTTAGTTTTACTGTGCTTCATGGAGTATAAAAAAAAATGCTCACACTAAGGACAAGAATATGCAATTCTTTGGTTACATACAGTTGTGCTTCACTGTGTAAAATAGTTTAAATAATAAAGGCTGGCAAACTACATTCAGAATGTTGATATTACCTTTTCAAAATATGTGAAGGTCTTTGGCTTCATAACAGCTGAGGCGTTTTATAGTGTCCAATAACATGAAACTGAAGTCTGATTAATTCCATGTCCTATTTAGAACTTTTCCCACAAAAGCACTTTATTTAGACAGTATGACACTGTATTTCGTTGAAAAGGTTCCTTAGTGACATTTTACYGACAAGAGGTTGCACAGAAATGAAGTGCATAGTGCAAATATTCTGAATGCCATGCTAATTTTTATACTACCAGCATTCATAATTCAGACRTAACAAGATTGCACAACAGCTAACAAAATGTCCCATGGCATCATTTACTTAAATTTCTGAGGCTCACTGAAGTCACAGTATTACAGCCAAGAAAATTATTTAATTCCATTGGAATTCACTTAAACATACTATTGTTCTTATTAATTTTGAGGCAGTAACTCAATTCATAAGAAGTAATTGGTTCGRTATTTGTATTTCAGCTCTGTGAAGCCAATGCATTCAACAAGGTGAAGTTAGTTACAGCTACATCATAAAACAGAAGCTTCTTACACCCAGGCTGGAGGGGTAAAAGGAGAAAGCCTTGCACAACCTGACAGACTTGGTCATACTCTTCCACTTTGTCTTACTGATCTGATGTGAAGAAAGAGTAATATGATAAGAGCAAYAAATAAATATGAAAGAGTAATAAAATAAAAATGAAAAATTAAAATTCTTCACAGACCAAAGAAGCAGCTCACAAAAATTTCACTTCTGCATTTATTTCTTCAGCAGCAGTCCACACAACAAGCTTCCTCTTCCAATTGCCAGGGATGCACTCCCATTGATATCAAACAGATCTCTGTAACTACATCTAAAGCTACGATCTGGCCCCTCATATTTTATTGTGAATAAGCTCTTTCAGTAAAGTCTAGGCAGAGGGAGTTGTAGCAATATGACAACCATGTGAGAATCACAGGGAAGTGCAGGAACTGCTAATACAGAATAGACTTCAGTCATGTACAGATGCAGACCCTAATATGATGTAACTGCACTACTGAGATAAGGCTAGAACCGCATGCCTTTCTGTCTTGTATAAGATGCTTTAGAGGAACACAAAGTCTTCCAATGGCACAAGTAAGAGTGAAAGGACAAAAAATACTCAGAAAACCAAACCTCATATCATTTTACAAAATTAAGAATTTATGTCATTTGAAGATACATTTTCAAACTTATAGAAGAGCATATATTAAGTACCCAAAAGGATTTTTAACACTTGATCCAACTTGACCAAACATTCCATCCATTAATAAAAAAACAGGTTAGCACCTTTGTCAGTTATGGATTTAATTCCCATTTGAGTTTTACTTTTCAAAATTAGAGAAAGAAACCAGTTCTTTGATTTCTTTTTAAAAATTTCCCTACCTGTACCTTCCATTTCCTAATCTCTGTTCATACATCAAAAAATTCAACTGTTTTTCTTCTAGATAGTGAGATCAATCCTCTGGTTCTTTCACCACACCTTCAGAGCTGATAAAACTGAAACCTTTTATTTCTTAACTAAAACTTTTGAAAACTAACTTTTCAAAAATCTTTCAGAGATATTTTTGTAATCTGACTTCACATTGGTTTTACTGCATCCCATATACACTAAACATTTTAATGGGAGCTGCTATACAAAAACCTGGAACAGATATTGGYAGACCAATAGAGCAGACATCAGCTGCATTTCTAGAAGAGTCCAAYCTGCCTTTTGAAGGGCATAACCATTTCTAACAGACAAATATAAGACTCAAATACTCAAGAGAAGTGATACACTATAAGAAGCATGAAGCAGTCATTTTGGAATTAACTTTCATGAAAGAAATTACTAATGAATTCCATAGAAAAACATTTCTCTACATCTTCTCTGCGTTAATCAYCTACTAAAAGAACCTTAAAATCCTCACCAAACACAAGGTAGAAAGAATGTATGGGCATCAAACAGATGGTTTCAAGATTATTTTTTTATACTCTTCCTCTCTCGCCATGATAYCACATTAATGCTACACTGTTAATGTTCAGCTAAAAATACTTCTTCACCTTCATATAAAACAGCACACAATCTCTGACAGCAGAGATGTTTATCTGTGGGAGGACAGGTAACACACAAAGGAGATGCTGGCTCCCTGACACAAACCTAGCACTGTTTTATAACTTCTGGCATAYGCAATGCTTTCAGCACACCCGACTTTGTGAGTAAACGAATACCAAATTATTCAGGTACACATGAACATAAATACACCCCAAGAAAAGTTAGTAACAGCTTGTAATTCAGATGCAAAAAAAAATTATGCGATTTCAACTTGCAGAGAGAGATCTGGCATGGTAAGGCATTGCCTTGTTTTGCACCTGTACCCTTTCAAAAACTGYCAGTGGCAGGAACACTTGTTTTATTACTTTGTGTCTTCCCCTGGGTTCTTCTACTCCATCTTGACCTCTGGGCTAACTCCAACAAAAGAGGATGGGTTATATCGCCTCAGCCACAACCAGCCTGCCTGAATGAAACAAGTGACCTGTCATCTACTGCAGAAAGCTCAAGGGATGTGAACTCTGATCTAGTTTAAAGGCACCTTGTGCGCACACTGACGTACTGACGGAAAGGCTTAAGCCTTTTTCTTCACTAAGCAATTACGCACCGCTACCACATTTATCAAGGCAACTTCGCAGCGAGCGCACGATCACTCACTTCCTACCAGCCCTTTTTTTTGCACAACAGTATCTCAGTATTTAGTGAGAAGAGACGAAACAGAAAGCACAGAAACTTATAAAAACCGCATAGGGTAACCTTGTGGGTTAGTTCAACACGGAGCACCTCCAACAGCTCCTAAGGAAGACTTAAGTTTTACCTTCCTGGCACCTCGGATTCATATGTTTTAAAAGAAAATYTATTTACAGCCACCTGCTCACAGGTGCGGTTACTCAGGTTACTCCGCCCGGGACAAACTCGTAACGAATGTACCGGGGCTGTCAGGGATGGGCAGGGCAGGGCAGGRCCGACCAGAAGAACCCGCCGCACCCAACTTCCACAAGGCATCCAGGGGCAGGATTCTCCGGGAAACGTCTCAGAGGGCAGCCGAGGGGGAGCTACTCCTCCCGGGCGGCCCAGGYGCTGATACCCACGGGCGGCCCGGCCCAGCCCACACCGCCCTCGGGGCCGGCAGGATCCGCACGCAGCCGCCGCCGCCACCTCCGCGAAGTGCCCGCTCCCACCCCGCACTCACCGCGCCGCAGCCGCCCGCCGTCAGGCCGACCCTCTTCACCAGCATGATGCAGCCGCCCCACCTGGCGCCGCCGCCGCCCTCCCACGACGGCGGCGGCAGCGGTGGCGGCTCCTCCTCCTCGTCCCCTTYCTCCTTTGCCGCCCGGTCCCGGGCTGGCGGCGGCTCCGGCCCGGGGCTCATGTCGCTCCCACCATGGCCCCTCCCGGAGCGGCCGGGCCGGGCCGGCGGCGGCTGCAGCGGCCGCCTCCGCCGCGCACACGTGACCGCGCGGCCCCGCCCCCCGCGCCGTGCCGGGCCCGCCCCTGAGGCAGAGGCGAAGGGAGGTGCCGGCGGCAGCCAGCTTCCCTCCGGGAATCAGGGGCTCGTTGTGGTGGGAAGGGGCTTCTGGGATCATCGAGCCCAACCTACGACCCAACACCACCTTGTCACCTAGACCATGGCGCTGTGTGCCACATCCAGTCTTTCCTTAAATACCTCAGGGWCTGTGACTCCACCACGTCCCTGGGCAGTCCATTCCAATGTTAAATTAYCCTTTCTGTGCACAACGTCTTCCTAACGTCCAACCTAAACTTTTCCCGGCRCAGCTTAAGGCTGTGTCCTCTTGTCCTGTCACTGRWTGCCTGGGAAAGAGGCCGACCCCCACCTGGCTGCACSCTCCTGTSRGGTGRYTGTRGAGCAATAAGGTCACCCCTGAGCYTCCTTTGCTCCACRCTAAACAATCCCAGCTCTCTCAGCCATTACTTACAGGCACCAGRCTCTTCACCAGCTCTGTTGCCTTTCTCKGGATATGTTCCATCACCTCAATGTCCTTGAATTGATGGGYCCAGAACTGGACACAGGATTTGAGGTGTGACCTTACMAGTGMTGAGTACAGGGAYAGTTATTGTCCYGGTCCTGCTGGACACACTACTGTTGATCCACAAGGTGAATGTCTTCCAAACTAGCATTCTGTGTGCCTCAGTTAAACCTTTCTGAAGCCCTTGGTCCTTTGTCACCAGGCAGATRTAATGGCAAGCTCAGTTTTCTCTCAATGGAGTACTGCAAGGCCAGCTGGTTGTTATTAGCAGTGCTCCAGGTTCAGCAGGAGAAGCAGAACTGGTTATCTCCCAGTGCACCAGATGCACACAAACAGGGTGATTTGAGGCAGCATGGCAGTGACAGTAAAGGTTTTAGCTACTGATAGACCCTGGAACATCAATACAACCAACCAGTTGCCCATCTGGAGTAAGCTCTTCACCAGCAAGCTCAAAATGTCCCCGCATGTCCAGCACCATGAGGCTTTCCTATTCTGCAGAAGGATATACGGTAACATCCTTCCACCTGGATAAGCTACTGGAGTCAAGCTGCTGCTTTTCCTCAACTGGTTCCTCAGCTGTTCTCTGCTAAATACCAAGCTGGTTACAGGATCAAAATTTTCCATTTGCTAGAGCAGTAAAGGTTAATTTAAAATGCTGTTCGCTGTATGTCTGTTTTGTCAGTGTATAACAAACTATATACTTCCTAAATATAGTGCATTGTAAAATTTGTCTTCTATGATTCACTATCCAATAATTTAACAAACATTCCTTTCTATCGAAGTCGTGTGCATTGACTTAAAAGCTTTTCTTTATATGAACTTCTTTAAAATTACTATTTTGTTTAAAGGCATCACCGTTTTAGGAGGAACACTGGTTGCTGTGAACTAAATGGATACACCAAATTATTTTTATTATATARGGATTAGCAAATCAATATATATTCTTTACATTTCCTTCCCGCCCAAGCTAATTGTGTGTAGAATTTTATGCTTGCTTTCCACTTATGTTGGTTTTTTTTTTGTTCTAATAACCTAGAAGGTCTTACAAAACAGTCCATTTCTTCAAAAGTAATTACCAAGAAATATAGTMATATTTTTGCTCTTTTCAAGACTCAACCATTTTTCTACTGACTTGAAAGGGAAGGGACTTTATCCTGTACAGTTTTCAGTGTTTGTTTTGTTGTTGGTTTGTTTTGGTTTTTTTTATCTGTCATTCCAACAGATGAGAATGTTTTAAATTCAAACATATTCCTCAGTCAGAAAGCTATGAACTTATAAGCTTGATATATCAGCCAGAAACCTGTCTTCTTTATGAGATTAATGTAAAATGTATTATTTTAATTTGTCATTTCATTTTGAAAATTTCACCATTAAAATATTTACATAWATCACTGAAGTATTTAATCCACTTCATGTACAWACCAGTATCAAATGAYCAGCTGTAATGGCTGTTGATTTAACAGACCACTACTTTATATCCTTGTTGCATACATAATTTAAAATTAGAACAGTTTCTTTCACATGATGAGCTACATATATAATCCTTATTAGGAACTGGTTACCCAAATAAGTGGAAACAAAGCAAAGGCATAAATACTCAGTTTATGAAGAGACTTTACTAGTACAGTCCCTCTCAGTTGTGTGCYCTATGCATTTTAGAAGTATTCTTTTCAATATTTTTATGCTAACTGGACGGGTCATTAATAACAGATATAGAATTTATTAGAGAATGCTATTCATTTTAATCAAAACTAAAACTATAACTAAAGAGTTATAAAAATACAATGGATGTGAGTTATAAAAATACAATGAACTGTTGAAATGTCAGCTGAAAGTGTTGGTAAGTGAAGATAGGTCATTTTGGGCAAAAGAGTGCTGAGTTTGTAGATTTCTAAGCTATTTCTACTTTAAAAAGATACTAGAAACTGTATAGATAGTTTTCTGATATAATTCTTATATCTGGCAGTAGCTAGTCATCTGCTTAAAGATAATARAAGTATTCTCTGAAATTTAAAACTGTAGCTTAGCTACCTGGAAATCTTTTATATTTTAATCCATTTTTTTGTAGTTAATGGACTTAAATTGCCTGTTTTATTGAAAAAAAAAGTATAGATTTTTGACAAGATATTAACGGTAAAAATATTAACCAGACCTAGGTTTTTTTTTTCACACAGTTTAGTGAGGCTTTGTGAAGTGTGAAACACCTGCAACACTATTTGAACAAAATATTTCTAAGCAGAAGAACACAGTCTGGGATTAACAAAATTGTCTGAAGTTGACTCATATGYTTATCTCAATAAATCATGGCCAAAGTATCCCAAGGAGGATGCCTGAGGTGTGTCCCTACATCCATCTGTGCTGTGCTGTGCTGCCCCGTGCTGCTCTCTCAGAGAGACACTGCTGGTGCTCAGAGCAGTCATCTCCAGCTCCTGGCACAGCACTGGCAGCCAGGCACTGCTGCTTTCCTGGACCATAGATGCCAACAAGCACCCTGCACACAGTCCTGAGTGCCCTCCTGAGCAGGGGACATTGCTGCTGTCATGGCAGGGCGTTAATGCCAAGGGGCTGGACAGCACTGATGGCTCTTCCCAAGGAGTGGTAGATATGATGCATGGCCAGCACTGGTGTGCGTCATGCTGCYGGCCTGAACTGGATGCTGCTCTGAGTCACAGTTGGGCCAGGCCTGCTCTTGCTGGGGCAATGCTCAGCTCTTGGATGTGGATGGGTCATCCTTTGTGTCCATGTGACAACCCACAGTGGGGATATGCTCTGAGGGTTGATATTGTCTCTCTTTCAGAGACTGAACTGAACTGAGGCCAATGGATAATGACTTGAAACATTACCCATTTGTGGAGACCAGGGAGCTTTGCTGAAGCCCAGCTTGAAGATGGAAGAGTTGAGCTTTTGACTGTGTAGAGGCTAACCCCTGATGTGATAATACAGAGAGTGACTGTTAGGCTATGAGTGAGGCGGAAAATAATCCTGTGGAGACAGGATGGTGCCTCTTGTCATGCTAAGCTGTCCTCCCTTGCACAAAGCACCATCCCCCCACCCTCGCATGCCCCCCACCCCCCTCTTCTTCCTCTCCCCTTTTCCCTCTCCCACAACCCCCACCCACACCTCCCCAAGTACCAGGGACATTCATGTGTGACCTGTGGCTGATGTGCCATAATGGGCCATAATTGACTAAACTGCCGTGCTGCTGGGCAACTATGTTATCTTGAGCACGTGTTGTCTTGGCAGCTGTTTTCTCCAAAGRTGTCAAGGACACCCAGAGTGTCTAGTGGTCCACAAAATTACATTATCCAGTGTGACTGCTCCCTGCCCTGGGGAAGGTTCCTGGGCACCTGGGCGTTCCCACCTGAACCTGACTATAAACCAAATAGACTTAGTGTTCAGCAGATTTTCCTGGGGATTTTTCCCCACCAGTTCTTTGGTACTTCTCCCGCCACCCAACATATCAGTTCTGCAGCCACCAGTTTGACTGAGATTGCTTAGCAGCCAAGTCTTGGTGAAGGGTGTATGGATGGTGAGAGCTTCACACTCTAGGGCTTGCTTTTTTTTTTTTTTTTTTTTTTGTTTTTTTTTTTGGGGTTTTTTTTTTTTTTTTTGGGTTTTTTTTTTTGTTTTTTTGAACTCTTGTACTTTCTCTTTTTTTTTTCCATGTGCATGTCCTTGGGTGATGTTGTTGCGTTTTCATATTGCAATGCTTCCTTGTTGCTATATTGCTACAGGTAATACTGACAAAAACTGCTACATATCTGTTTTGTTTTGCAACTAAATTGTTCTGTAATAAACCCTAATGTGTATATTTACAAACACCAATTATTTAGTGGTGTCTCACCCCAAAGGATCTTTTAATAAGAAYTTGGTTTACTCTTGCCTTCTGCAGCACTTATAACTCTCTCCTTAATGCTGCTGTGCCCTCATCATCTTTATGTTGAAACAGATCTTGGCCACTGTGGTCTTCCAACACATCTCAGACCACCTGGCTTTTGCTGTAGTCCTCCCACCTCTTCCAGGGCACTGGCTATTTTTGGTTCTCTTCAGACTTCTCATAGGACTCTTCATCATTGTCTTCAGACATCTCATATTGCTCTCTGTCAATATTGTGTTCCCAGTCCTTCTCCTCAGCCAAGGTCCCTTGCTCACTAGAGCCATGGTTTTCAACATGCTCCAGCACCCCCTGTGTACTCGGGATGGCCTCTGTCCCCTCCAGGCCTGTYAGCTCTGGCTGCCTAAGGTTGAGAAA
The DNA here is from genome assembly GCA_902810485.1 of Alauda arvensis. Lineage (NCBI taxonomy): Eukaryota > Metazoa > Chordata > Aves > Passeriformes > Alaudidae > Alauda > Alauda arvensis. The sequence continues at coordinate 271,126 of CADDXX010000709.1, forward strand.
TGCATTCACCTGGTAGATGAGAAAGGAGAGAGGGAGGAATTCTTGAATAGKTCTTCTTCATGTTCTTTGCATTGAGGCTGGAGGAGTGCGTGGAACAGACTGCTCAGGGAGGTCACAGAGTCACCCTCTTGGGAGACATTCCAAATCCACTTGTACAAATTCCTCTGCAACCTTCTCTAGGTGAGACCCTCCCTTTGCAGGGCAGTTGGATTAGATGACCTCCAGAGGTCACTTCCAACTATTCTGTGATTCTGTGATTTGTATAGTTTGCCTAGCTCCCACCAGCAAATGTCTGCTGGGGACCTGGCAGTGGTGGCCACTGGGATAGAAGATGATGGGACTGCAGCCATATGGCACTGCAACTGGCCCCAGGAAGTGAAAGGCTCGTTCCCCTTTTCCATGGCACCTCATCTTGTCCTTGGCACTCACCTGCCTGGGTCTGTCACTGAGCTGCCAAGAGGGAGGCGTTGAGCTACCATGTCAGGGAGGCAAGCTGGTCCTCGCCCTTCTGCTGCAGGAGCTCCTTCTCCAAACTGTCCTGCTGCCACTGCAGGATAACTTTGCTCCACTGAGCCCTCTGCCTGGGACAGGCCCAGCTGCTCCTCTGCAGAGCCTTCATCTGCWGGTTCAGCAATCTTCTGGGAGGCTGGAAACTGGTGTTCTTCAAAAGGATCTTCATTGTTGTCTTTGACATCCGCTGCCTCAGACCTTCCAGGGGCATCCAGGGAAGAGACTGACTCCTGAAGGAGCTGCTCTCCCAAGAGTGGGCGTTCCAGGGCTCTGCATTCCTTCAATGCCCTCACAAGCCAGGTCAAGGCCCTAGAGCATCACAGTAGCCTCTGGGCAATGCAGAGCCCTGGCAGCTGACCCCAGCAGCCACCCYCAGTGCAGGTGTTCCATGGCACTAAACCCCAGACATGGTATCTGATAACAGTTGCCAAGGCACCCAATTCATCAAAACCACCAAAGTTCCATATTTGTCATTTTCACAGTATGGGAGATAATGCCATCTTGAATAGGAAATCATGATGCCAGCTACTTCTCAAGTACAAGATGAGTTCATGACCATTTGCAGCACAGTACAGCAGCTGTGCAACTTGGCTGCTGGGAAGCTTGATGGCTGCTATCTTACTATTTGGAGAGGTTTTACCAACCTTATTTGGAGMACCTTTTAAAAAGGTTGGAGTTTTTGTATTGAAAACCTGCATCCTGACATGTATTAATCATGAAGAACATTAGTTTTAGCCATTGAACAGTTTTGGTTTCAGAAAAAATTTAACATCTATGTAGCCACACAAGTGAGCAGACAAGGAATAAAAATCTACAGACCTTGCACTTTTTAAAGAAGAACAGGAAACCTGATTTACCTGTSATTAATGAAAATTAGAGCCCATATAAAAGAAACCTTGCTCTCTCAAAGATTTTCATGCTTGTTTGAGATACACAGTAAACTATGGTTATGGCCAAGTTGAAGAATCTGAGTTTGGCCTGTCTGAGCATGTCCAATTCCTATGGCATTCAGTGGGAGCTATGTGCCTGGGTAAGCAGACATAAAGCTGCATTGTGATTGGATTAACTGCAATTRTTTTAGTGAGGTTAAAAGGAGATTCAGCTCAAATATTCTTTGTAGTATTGAAAGTTGAATTTTTTGGAGGTAGAAATTGGTAACTGTCATATAGCGAATAGTGCTTTATATATAAAAAGAAATATTATTTTTTATTATTTCAATTACATGTTTCTAAAATTTTGTTAGTGTYATGTCCTGTATAATATTCACAGAAGATTTTACAAAAGTTTAGTACATGTATTTGGACACTTGCTTGTTGTCGCACATCTTCCCTCTTATTTTAATACAGAAAAGAGAGAAATTTCCCTTCCAATTCAGTTTTTACATTTATATAGGAAACTGCTTGCAGTATCTTAGTCTTCTGGTTTCAGAGATCTTATGGTGTTACACAGGRATCAAAATAAAGTTGCTGCCTTCCACCTGAAATATCATATCAGGGACAGAGAGAATAAAGCAAGAGCAGCACAAGCACCAGGTCAGATTGACCTCTCTCCTCCTGGTAAGAACAGTAGAACAGCATTTTACTCACTCAATAACAATAGTAGAACAGAACAACCTTTACTGTTATCAAAGAACCCAGAACACAACTGCTCAGCTTTGGAGAAATAAATTAAGTGTGTAACTTAGGGAAATAGAAGTCATGCAAAATGTTAGCAGGATGCCAGCTCAGCTCTGCAAGTCTGCCAAACTAGAAGTTATACAAAACAAAGATACTMTGTTTAAAAGCAGGGGGTAGAGGAACAGCCATCTAAAATGGTGGATGTTGAAAACAGATCCCAGAGAATCATGTAAGAACTTCTAACAACAGGTGTAACTGTGTCAAATAAAGTCAAGGACTTGGGGATAGCTAATGAACATGTAATCAGTGTGTATGATAAAATCTCTACTCATCCAACACTCGAATGGAGGAAGGATTCCCCAGGTGAGCRGCATGCTGCAATAAAGAATTCTTGCTTTCTAAAACTCAAAACTGTGGTAGAAAATTTCTGTCTGCCTGATTTCAGTATCACTGGGAAATTCACTGTGGGTGAGTGAGGCAATTGTGTTATCGCAGCTGGGTGAGCTGTGCTGCTTCAGAGCTGCTGACTCATCCCATCCCATCCCATCCCATCCCATCCCATCCCATCCCATCCCATCCCATCCCATCCCANCATCCCATCCCATCCCATCCCATCCCATCCCATCCCATCCCATCCCATCCCTTCCAACCCAGAAGGCTGTGCATGGCTCTTAGTACCATTTGGGGGATCCTGTGCAAGATGAGCTTATAGTTAACAAGGGCACAGCCAGTCAACTCTTGCAGGCTGGAAGCTGATATTTCTTTGTCTGTGTTTTGATCTCAGGCTAGATTTTTCAGTTAATTTTTTTTTAAATATTGCAGAATAATCATAAATATACTGATTCACAGCTGTGTTATTAGGAACCTAAGAAGTGCATGGMTTCACCATGGGAATGAATTTCAGAGGGGAAATTATGTTTGAATAAATCTGATAGCCTTCTATGATGACATGGCAGATGGGGAAAGCAGTGGATGTAGTCTGCCTTGACTTCAGCAAAGCTTTCTACAGTGATTCCCTCATAGGTAAGATCAGAAAATGTCGTTTAGATGAATAGACAGTGGGATGGATCAAGAACTGGCTAAATAGCAGAGCTCAGAAGATCGTGATCAGTGGAGTACAATCCAGCTGGAGGCTTGAAACTCAGAGCCCTTGAAACAGAAACCACACTCGCACTGTCTGACCAGCTTTCCAGTGGTTTTTCATTGGGATCAATACTGAGTCCAGTCTTATTCAACTTGTTAATCAACAACCTGAGAAAGGGGATAYGATATGCTGAGGGTACGCTCAGTTTGATGATGATACGAAACTGGGGAAGTGGCACAACACGAGGTTATGCTGCCATTCAGCAGAACCTTAATAGACTGGAGAGTAGGGTGGAGAGACAYCTCATGAKGTTCAACAAGGGCAAGTGTAGGGTYCTGYACCTGAGGAGGAATAACCCCAAGTGCCAGCAGAAGAGAACAGCTCTGCAGAAAAGACTATCTGCAAGAAAAGRACCTGGGAGCAGCTCTGCRGAAAGGGACTTGGGAGTCATGGGGGATCACAAGYTGAGCATGAACTGGCACTGCCCTTATGGCCAGGAGGGCCAAGGGTATCCTGGGATGCATTGGGAAGAGTGTGGCCAACAGRTGTTTTGATTTAATGGATGTTAAAGTCCTCTGCCCAAATTAAGGTGCAAAGGAGACCTAATGTGCAAAGGAGACCATCATCAGTTCAACAGGCTTTATTTTGCAAAATTGCGACAGAAAAGGAGAGAGATAGTGCAAGTAGAAGATAGTTACCACCATGGATGCGGGATCATCAGTCAGTCAGTGCCCTGAGCTTCTTCTGATGCTGGGTACGCACCCCCTGGCTCACTCTGAATAATTTTTATATAGTACTTTATTTGCACAAGAAGCAAAGCTAGGAGAGTTCCTCTTTAGTTGGAGTATTATCAGTTCCTTCTTAGCATGAAGGGGAGAGGAACAATGGCTTTGAATATCACTCATGCTCAAATCTTAATTCAGTGGCCTACTCTGGCAGTTATATAACATACAGCAGTAGAACATTGTAGTGAAAAGCATGAATTTCTGTCCTGTCTAGGCAAAGACAGAACTGAAGCTTATTTCTTTTGCTGTTTGTGCTTAGGAACCACTAATGTTTTCTGCAACAAGTTTTACAACCAAGTGTCTGTTTAAGGCATATAGTATCAATGTCATTAACTCTTTCCTTACTGCAGGTCAAGGGAGGTGATCCTGTCCCTCTACTTGGCCCTGGTGATGCCACATCTGGGGTGCTGTGTCCAGTTCTGGACTCCTCAGTACAAGAGAGTCATGGAGCTACTGGAGAGGGTCCAGTGGAGGCCAYGAAGATGATTTAGGGTCTGGAGCATGTCTGTTATGAGAAGAGACTGCAGGAGCTGGGCTTSTTTAGTCTACAGAAGACTGAGAAGACTTCTCAATAATGCATATRAATATCTCAAAGGCAGATGTCAGGAGGATAGTGCCAGACTTCTGGCAGTGTCAGTGACAGGACATGAAACAATGGCCTTAGACAAAAAAAAACAAAAGAAATTTTACCTCAACATGAGGAAGAAATTCTTTACGTTGAAGCTGGCAGAGCACTTGGAACAAGCTGCCCAAAAGTCTCTCCCTCTGGAGACATTCCAAATCCAAGGAATACTTGTATGTATTCCTCTGCAACCTTCTCTAGGTGACCSTGCTTTTGCAGGGCAGTTGGACTACATGACCTCTAAAGGTCAYTTCCAACCATAATAATTCCATGATTCTGTGATTCTGAATGCTCAAAAGTGTTTGAAAATTAAAATAGACATTTTAAAGTATTAGGAACTAGCTAGATGAGAAAGAAGGTGAAAATATTACAGTATGTCATTAATCCATTAAGTCTTTATGCTTTTGTATCCCCAGCTCAAAAATGAAGTAATTAACAAAAGAATCAGGGAATGGCTTTTGTATATGAGAGATAACAGAGAGAAGGGAATGATACAGGAGCAGTTATAGAGTCCTGACTGACATGGAGAAAGTGCTGCCATTGCTTGATATTCTGTTAGGCAGGAAAAGGAAGCATTAAATGGGATTATCAAGAAACAAGTTTAAGACCAACAGAAGCAAGTGCTTTTCCAGTCAAATTGTAACTAAATAATTAATCTAATTTCTACAGGATATTTTGGTTAAAAAACTATAAGTGGTGTAAAAGATAATTACACAGTTTTATTCAATAAAACTCTATTAAGAGCTGTTAAACATTATAAGGTCTTCCCAGCTGTTGGCTGCATGAGGATGGGTGAATCTGTCAGGAGTCCTCTGCTGTGATTGTGTTTTCTGCTATTTGCRTAAGTATACACTGTCTCCAAACAAGGAGAGGTGGAAGTTTGCTGTAGCTCTACATATCTGCTCTTAAATTTTAAGTCTCAAGTCTTCACAGTCTTACAGACTCAGAGCCCTTGAAACAGAAACCACACTCGCACTGTCTGACCAGCTTTCCAGGTATGCAGTGGCTAGTSTGAAAAAAGCAAAACTGCCCCATTTGTTCCACTGGATGTGCTCTTTTGAAAATTGGTGWTAAATTGTATGTCAGTGCTGATAGCCTAACTACTGATCAAATAAATACCACAGATAGCAGAATAATTTGAATGCAGAAGTTGATGTTGTTTGGGTCAGCAGAGTTCATGAAAGCGGCTGGTGCAGCTTGTGAGAGTGCCCTGTCTTGGTAGGGCGCTGATGAAGATAGCTTTACTCAGTGAGTTGTCAATAAAACAACAGGAAGGCTTCTATCAATGGCATAATAGTGTGTGCAAGGGGTGGGCCAGCTCATTCTGCAGTGCAGGCACTTGCCATGCTTTCTGCCTTGAGCCKGAGCTGTATGTGGCAGTAATGTGATGAACTGTAACTACCAGGGACCAGAAACACCCTGTATTCTCTCCCTTCTCTATACATCATAGTTCCCAGTGAGAAGAGTTTAGAACCAATGAGCCACCTTTACTAAAGCAGTAGAATATTTTCATACTGCAATTTAGCTGTGAAAGCTGTATGAATTCATTACTGTTCTGCTCAAATTCATAACAGCCTAGTSCCCAACATTCATTACAGTACAATTGCATTCCTTTATGCTCTTGAGTCTCCTTGCAGTTTATTGATTTCAGTGAGRGAAGACAATTTTGAAGGAAATTCATGCAGGCGAGATACTCTGAGGATCATTGACCAACACTATTTCTASTTTTGTACTTTTGTACTTTTCTACTTCTAATCAAATATCTCATAAACCATGTTTTTTCCACAGTTGCACTAAGTTTTTTTTTTTTTTAGAGCTCATCCAAGTAATACGGTAGAGAGCTTCCTTCCTGTGCCAACCTTTTGTAATTGATGAGGCAATCATAAAAGTAGCAAAGACAGGAGAAATCTGGTGCAGAAAAAACCTGGGAATCTCTCACTTTCATTTGACAGCCTTTACTAATACAAAATACTCAGAGTATTAAAAAGATCAAATCCTATCAGCTATTAAAAAGAAGTCCCACTAGATGGGGTTATAGTTTCAAAGGAAGAATATTTTTTCATCTGGTTTGAGRAGGAGCAATTTTTTTGCTTCTTTTTTATTCAAATTGGCAACATAATCCTGTGAAGTTATATTGTCTTTTTGTTTTCAGTTTACCAGTAGATTTTTTGACCATTTCTACATTCAGCACAAACCATTGTAGATTATCTGAGTAAATTATTGATGTGTTTGGGAAAGTGTTGCCACTGTTCATTGATTTCAATGGCTAAAATTTGTTTTTTTCTTTGCTGTCCCTAACACTACTCCACTACCATTTTATATGATGCCATGCAGCAGTTACATAAGAAAAAAACTAGCACAAATCATCTTAATTTGGCATTAGCAATGTCATTGTTGCCATAATCTATCAACTGTTTGGAACAGACGGTTTGTTATTAATTTTTGTGAAAGGAAACTGGTTAGCACAGGGATGCTGGACATAACTGGGTTTGAATTCTCCTGAAGTCAAGACGAAATAATTAAATAGTTATATAATTAATATAAGTAAAAATTATTCTAATAATTGTTCTTAGATCCTGGTTACTATTCAGTTTTAAAAGAAGTTTCTCAAATRAGAATTCATCAAATATGATAATAACCAAWAGAAAAAAATGCATGCACAAAAATTCAGTGGAAATAAATGGAGAGTAAAAGACAATTTTTGACATTATCTGGTTTGTGATTATCTGAAAATTTACGTTAATATTCTTGTTCCATATATTTGTTCTTGTTATGCTTAGAACACTTTAATTCTTACATCACTTTAACTAATATTTATAGGAATGCCTTGCATTTTTCACTTTAAGAAAGATGATAAGAATCTCAAGGGTCACCCTTGTTCTAATTAATTTAATTGAATTAGATTGGTACTAAATAATTTCTATCTACAATTCTTGATATGAAAGATGACAAATAAAAATTATCTTTTAAAACCACTGGAAGGAAAAAAAAAAAAAAAAGGAGAACTGGACAATTTCCTGCAAGGAATGCAGGAAAATTAAGAGTAACCTAGTGCTAATATCAAATGTTGAGAATTCCAGYAAGGAATACTGAAAAATCAAGCATCTTTAAAAATTATCTAAAACTTATCAAAACTCTGTTTTTGCARGTGATTTAACCTCTCCCTTCCTTAGTCATAGTATGAGTTTTAATTTAGTTCAAATTGTGAGAATGAAATTTCTGACTTTATATTGAACCTATAGTTAGTCAGTCATTACAACAGGAGTGTAAACAACAAGTGAGACTATAATGAGAAGGCTGTAGGAGGAAGGAAAAGAAAAAATAACAAAGAATGGGGTTTTTTACTTTAATTTTGGCTCTCAGATTCTCAATATTTGAACTTTATCTTTTTTTTCCAGCAAAAGAGATTTCTAGTTTAGGAGCTGAAACTGTCCTTTATTGTGTGAAACCAAAAAAAGCATAATGAATATACAGTGATAATTTGTTTTCTTCCAAGTAYGTGAAATAATTGAGTTCCTTAATATAATTCTGAACATGCTTGCTCAACTTAAAAAATACTTTTTTTCACAGATTATTCAAAGATGGCATTTGTAAATGGAAACTGGATTATGGACTATTAGAGATTGTTGAACACTGAGATASATTATGTTAATTTATATGGTGCTTACCAGATATCTTCCAATTTTATGTATGTTTTACACTATAATTCAGCTCTGATGAAACTTTTGTGTTGATAATTTACGTAACTCATGAATAAGAAATTCAGCTTTTGCTTAAACATAGCATTCTTTTCTTCTCTGTGCTTTAGTCTTAGAATTAACTAGAAGTCCCTTTTGCAGGTGGGTTTTTTTTTTTAGATCATGCATTTAGTACAGTTATAGGACAATTAAAGAGTTTAGCATTGTGGTTCGTTCAAAATCTAGYTTTGTATCCAAAAATTTACCTGCTCTTACCATTACTCAATTTCATTTGCATTGTGAAATGTGTATATACACACATCCAGAATAAATGTGCAAGGTGTTTGTATGGTGGTTTTTCTTTTTTGAATGAAGAATCCCATAGCCACATACTGTTTTACTTTATTGGTTGCAGCAGAATAGATTTACGWGCCTTCACGGAAATTAGGTTCAGGGAAAACAGCTTACTGAGTCAGAAAATTTGTGTTTAAAAACTTTTTCCACTCTGTGAAAGAAAAAAGAATGTGGATGCTGGAGAGTTGCTTCTGTCCACAGCTCTGGGGACCTTCCAGCTGCCTGTAGGATCATGATGCTATCTATCACAGGATACTAGATAAAATGTAGACGCACGGGAGAGGATGTTCCTTTATAGTTAGGTAAATATCACTGCAGAGAGTTGCAACCCTCCTTGGCCAAGTGGCAAAGGAAGAAGACGGCAGAAGATCTGCTCCATGTTCCTGTCTAGGGCCTCAGCTGTTGAAGACAGGAGAAAGAAGCAACCACCCTCTGATGCTGCTGCAGCCCCTGCCACTGTGCCCATGGCTCTCCCAGCCTCACACCAGAGGTGCCTATTGCATGCCTCCACCATGACCAAGAGACACCAGTTTTGAGGGAGCTGTGCWGGCTGCCACCAAGCATTCCACCCACTCCAACATGGCCTCTGCCTCACCAGAGGTTGTGCCAGCAGTTCAGCCCCAGGGCACCCAGCAAAAGAAAGGTACAGAGGCTTCTTTGCCTGAGCATTTAGAAAGYTCCCCGTGAGAGCACTACAGGGTAGAGGTCGTGCCTTCTTATCTGTCCTATGGACTATTGGCAACTGTACAGCTCAGTGGCAGAGGAATGAGAAGATAGGAGTGTGCTATGGTCTGGTGGCTTCCCTAACTGCAGTCCAAAGCAGCCACTTCCACTACTATGGGAAGTCCCTGCCCCCTTTCGTTTCCTTTCCTTATTTCACCTGGCAGGTCCCCTGCCAGACTGGGCTGGGACAGCCCTTTTCATGCCAGTTCTGCACTKTCATTGTCACCAAACACTAYTGCYRATGTTCTGCATACAACAGCAGCACCACCACATCTCCAGGCTGGTACCAGAAGATGGGGGCTGCCTTCTRGGACAGCACYAGAGCAGGCRTGYTGACTTAGTTTTGCAACACTTTGAYGTGGCTGTTACYTTCCCCATGACCAGGTAGAAGGAACAATTAAATAATTTCTATTTCAATAAATGGTAATGCTGGAAATGACAAATCATTAGCTASTGGCAATTTGAAGAGCAGCATATTCAACAAAGTTTGAAAGAGAATTAAAAACATCGGCTCCTACTCRCTGCACTACATTAAATATTTGTGATACCTGATACTAAGACTTTTCTATTTGAAGTCTAAATTTTGGAAGTAAAAGGCTTTTTGTTTTGACTAAAGGCAATATTTCACCCTTGAAATTAAAGATGTAAAATGACAACCTCTTCATCAACAGTGGCTGACACTACTGATAATTTTTCGACTGCAGCATTTTGGTAATGTCTTACTTTTTGCCAGCAGTTCTGGAAAAAAATTTCAATTTTATTAGTGTTTAGTTTGTGTACAGCCATAAGAGTGATACACAWGAGTATTTAAAAGGTTTGTAATGGGTTTGCTTCAGATTTATCAGTGCAATGATGATGTGCTCTCCATCATTTCTATCAATACTTTTCAAGTAGATTTTATGAAAATATGATAGCCAGTTGTCATTCAAAATCAAAGTTTTATTCTTTGTTAATTGAAGAATGTGATATGAACTTACTACCCCTTTTTTTATATAGCAGTACATCAAGGAGTCGACATTAATTTGGGTTTTCTACTCAAAGTAGTTTTGGGATACTTCTTTACAAGGTTCTTTACTTTTATAAGAAAATAYTTGAGCTAGTTTAAGCAAATTTAGATAAGTGTCACATGGCTGGGTCATGTCCAGCCTCTCACCCACCAGCACCCCCAAGTCCTTCTCCCCAGGGCTGCTCTCCCTCTATTCATCCTCAGCCTGTGCTGGTCCTGGGGGTTGTCCCTACCCAGGTGCAGTACCTTGAACCTGCTCTTGATAAGCTTTGTGAGATTCTTATGGACCCACTTCTCAAGTTTCTCCAGGTCTCTCTAGGTGGCATCCCATTCCTCAGCAGTAGCAACTGCACAACACAGGTCAGTGTCATCCACAAATTTCCTGAGGGTGTACTTGATCCTGTCTCTGTCACTGATGGAGACATTTTCCAAYTAAAACATTAATAATTCTAACAACTCTTCTTATTGATTTAATTAAAATAGTAGTTACTTTCTGCAAAGTCRCAAATAATTCATTTAATCATAAAACACAAGGATTAGCTGAATAGTCCTATTATTAATTAACAGATCCGATAAATGAATCAGATTGATTCAGATCATAATATATAGTCTGCCAAGTCTGTGGGACAATATTGAAAATTAGCCCATTATAGCAGTCTCAGACTYATCAATGTGGAGGATTAAGGGAACCAGGAAACCTGTATGCATATCAAAACGGTAAGTGCTTCCAGTTTGAAGAGGGATGTTGGCATCAAGGAGAATGCATACAGGAGCCMCATGGGAAATCTTGCTGACTCAAAGCAGTACTTTAAAAAAAAAATGAGCCATTATTTAGAGGTTCAGAAGGTCATTTAGCTGATTTCTGATGGGAAATAAGTTAGAACAAAGTTTTTCTAGGTTCTTGTTTCTCTGCTTACTCTGCAAGGAAAAAAAAACACATTCAGTGATGCTTCAGGCATGCAGTGAGGTCGACATTGATGCCATATTTCAAAGACAGTCATATATCAGTGTGCCAGGGTTTAAATCTTGGGATGGGTTAATAGTCAAAGGATCAGAATTGTAGTGAAAACTACCACATTATTATTAAAATATGGCTTCATCAATTGAGATCAAGCTTGCAACAAATACGGAACATTTTTAATTTTCATTATTCTAATTACATATATGCATCTCTCCTGTGTTGTTTATGACATTCAGTAGTAGAAATAAATTATTAAAAAATGCCACCAGATTAAAATGCTGAAGAATCCTTGTCAGCAGAAAATGGCAGGTTATTTATGGTGCCAGTGCTAAAAAACTCAAATGCAAGGCTTCAGACTTAAAAGAAAAGGGGAAATGGTGTTTTTCCTTTATCAACACAGATCCTACTTCATTTAAGTTGAGTTAAATAATTTAATATTAATTTACTGGCTACATGGAGGGGGGTTGGAAATCAAATCTCAGCCATAACTGTAGTGGGTGTTGCCTACTGGCTTTATATTACAACAATCATTCAACCCCAAATAGCTGCAGTTTAACAGTTTGCAGCAGCTTGTACAACGTAAAAGATAAACTAAAAAATATAGGACAGTCATTTTGAAGCAAATGAAAAATGCCAGGGTGGCAGAACATACTTACTTAGGCCCGAATTTTTTCAAGAAACAGAAAATGTGAATATCAAAATTCCAATGCATAYCAGATATATTCTCTGTCGAAATTTCAGCTGGTTTTACCCTTAGCCAGCTAACTAGATCTTTTGATGATACTACTGTTCCTCTGCTTCTCTGGTGTGAAGCAAAGTTTCTTCTACTCATATTAAGTAGTAGAAAAGCCRTTCTTAATGTTTTGACTTGTCTGTCCCTGACCTTTCATATAGCATATATCAACAATTCATAAGAATTAAGTTCTCACATTTTATCCTTTTTACAAAAATAAGGAAATATTATCTGCAACAGACAATTTCTTTGAAAAGGCCTAGAGGTTGAAACATTTACAGCATTTCACTTTGAATAACAGATTCATATATCCGCAGGCACTGTTAGAGCAGTATTTGGTAGCTTTCCACAAAAGGAATGGTCATAGMAGCTACTGCTTGACTCCAGTTTCCCTGGCAATGTCCCATTCAGCATATAACTGTCTCCAGTTTTCCATTTCTAGCGCATGATCATAKAAATACCTTGTAATAGTACAAGGTACTAAATCTTGAAGTTTTTTGGTTTTTTGGGGTTTTTTTAATAGGAATTTTAATACAATTCTTTAAATTACTGATTATTTTGAAACCACTCTTTCACTTGGAATAGCTCTCAAAATACTCACCAGACTAAAACTATCACTAGTGTATAGTGATTAATAAAGTAGCGTTTTGAAGAACCAATGTAATTAATGAAAATAAATGGGCAGATTCACAGCACACTTAGCAAGTATAGCTATATAGGTTCCAGGTACAGGGAAWTTGTGAATTCTAGTGGTATAACCTAGTATAGCACTTTCTGAGAAACCTAGTAGTTSAGAATGTGTACCTCCAGTACAGAGAATGTTAAGCTTTAGTGGAGCCAGTTACTTCCCTTGCAKCTGTATTTACACCTATATCAGATCTCAGAATTCCCCCTCATATSAATATTTGTTTCTCTTTCACATTCTTTTGGAGTTTTTTATTATTTTGAMTATGCAGTCTTGGATCTTGCCTTCTGAGCTTCAGAAAGGACAAAATCCAAAGCAGTTATGGAACTGCTTAAATATGAGTATATTTCAGAAATAGTTCAGAATAGAAGCATTTTCCCTTCTGCACAAGGGAATTTGAGTCCTCTCTAATTTTGCACATGCATAATGAAAGAGAAAGGAAAAGCAGACATTTTGCACAGGTTCCCCTTTCCCACTTGMAGTTCACAGAGTCATGTAATAAATGCTACAGCAGCCCAGCTTTGCTCCATGCTGCTTTCTCTTCAAATAACAAATGAATAATGGTAATGYTTTTTTCCAAGAATAAAACTGCTGTTTCAAGGGTTGGTTTCAAAGGGTTGGTTTTGTATTCTTCTTCACAGTCCTCCACAGCAAGAAATRCAGGGGGAGTGAACAAAACCAGGCATTTGTAACCCTTTTCAAGCAAATGAAGAAGTAGTCTRTACCCAAAGTGATAGCACTTATGACTTATTTCCTTCTAAAAAAGGAAGCAAAAAGGGAACAAAATTACAGTAGCTGCTTTTAAAATATGAGTCAGGGTGTACCCATTTGGCACAAAAAAATTGCAAAGGTTCCCTTTTCCACGTAGAGATTTCAAATGTGTGCTCTCTCTGCTTACAGTAGCTGCTTTTAAAATATGAATCAGGGAGTCTGGTACCCATTTGGCACAAAAAAATTGCAAAGGATCCCTTTTCCACATAGAGATTTCAAATGTGTGCTCTCTCTGCTAACATGGCAGATGTATGCTGCATGTCACAATATACACTTTATGTCACAGTAGACTTGACTTGCCTCCAAGGTCCCCAAGAATCCCGAGAACSAACCTGGCCTTTTGTACAAACAAATACGATTTGTAGGCTGCAGCCTCAGGAATTCCCCTGAGGACACTAATTCTTCTGCCTGGTGGAAGCACATGCCAATATGTCCTGAAAACTATGGAGGCTTACTCTGTCAGCTRAACAACTCAGTGACTGCAGGRCCTCCCTTAAGCAAAATAYTGTCTATAATTGTCTCYCTTGCCCCCATCCCTCCAAMAGGCTTAAATCCCTCTCCCTACTCYCACCTKATTCAAGATGCTATCTGTATTTTCTTTCTCTCATGGGAACCTCATCAGTACATCTGCAGTGTTGTTTACCCCGTTTCTATAAATCAAAGGTTAATAGTAAGGCAGGAGAAGATAACCTATAAAAATAATGCAATCAGAGAACCACCAAGTGCCCTGAAGGGAAGTTGGGAGTTAATGATTGCTGTGAGTATCCTCTTGCATCCCAGACCAGCTGTCACCTTTTGTTTGTTTGTTTTGTTGTTGTTGAATTGTACATTTAGCTGCTCCTAATTTTGGGATAAAATACAATAGCATTTTGTTTACATGCATGACACAAAGCAGTGCTCAGGTCTCTTTCCTGCTGCTTTAGAGTAGAGACACGCAGCTATGTGTGTGTATTTCAGAAAGGTTAGGTGAGCCATCAGTCAAAAATGTTGAAGAACAATGGTGTAAGGCAACAAAATGTCGATGATGTGGCGTGAGGTTTCACCTATGAGGAAGTTAGAGAGAGTTWTTCTCCTACAACCATGCTGTTTTATTCCTGAGCAAATTTCTAGTGCGATGTACTGCATAAGGTGAAGCAGAGCCTTTGCCGGTGCAACTGTCCCTGGCTAAACAAAGCCCTGTTCTCAGCATTAAGCTTCTTAGGAAATGCACATCAAAAGAGCTGCATATGTCTGGGTGTAGTACACAGTCTGTGTGCTAAGTGGAAACACACCACAGAAAATATCTTGCAGCAAAAGATGACATTTCTTAACAACTTTGGAATGATTTGTAAAGGTCCTTAACATTACCCTTGATTTATGCCATTGTCTTCAGTGCCTCTTGCCCAGGCTTTTCCCATATGGAACCAATTAGTCTCCTGGAGAGACATGCATTCTTAAAGAAAAAAAATTAAAACCTTAATCTTAAAAGAAATAATAACATTTTGTCACTTCTAAGAATACTAAAACTCTTTAACATATCGGGTAACCAAAACTTGCAGCATTTCTATGAAGTTGCTTAGTATTACTTCCTTTTAAAATATGAGAAGAGTGAGAAACAAAACTGGTTATGTGTTTTGGAAAGTTTACATTATATAAGGCCCAGAAGCTTTGACCCTTGATTCTCAGAACTCCCTCCTGGACTCTGCATTTATTTGTCATTGTAATATGTTTTCTTGTAAATAGCGGGGTTGTAGCAAGAACATGAAACTCATGACTATTTTCTGCTTTCAAAAATACTTTATTTTGTTGCTTGGAATTGATTTCAYGTGGTGCAGCCACAAAAACAAATGAAAAAACTGAGAGCCAAATAGTTTCATGGCAGGGAATCCTTAACCATGAGAGACATACAAAAGGACTGTCAAGAAGAAAACTGACATCACTCTGTTTTGAAATCATGTCTTTCTGAACCACATATTTATAATCCAGATAATTACTACACCAGAGACACACTTGTCCTGTAGCAGAATTCTTTAAGAAATCCATTCCTTGCAAAGACTTCAGATTTCTATTGGAGACAGAAAAGACATAAGAGATGACTCTCATAGATTAAACCTTTTATTCTCAAAAGAAGTAACTACCTGGATTTTTGGTCTCTCTACTAGTGTATCATTRTTTTAGAGATAGGTGCTTTAGTCAGAAAACAATATCAAATATTATACCTAGAATTTAAAAAATATTAATATTAGTATGTTAAAATGACATGTGCATCTTTTAAACTATATACCTATATGGAAGTGTGCAATGTTTAATCAGGAAAAAAGTATCCAATGCTTAGATATGTGTAATACATAGCATAGAAGAATAGCATAAAGTTCCAAAGTAAGAAAAACTTACTGAAAGTCTCCATTAATGTACTTTAAGGTATTGATTGCTCCGAAGCACCAAATATAAAATCTTGGTGCCAGGAAGATGGTGTAAAACATTCAAATAGGTATCCATTCAAAAATTTAAAATGTTGAAATCAATATAAAAAATAAACTAGAACAAAACCTTGGGAAATAMAGCTAGAATTGAAATCTCCACATTAGTTAAAATGAAGGAAAAATAACACAGTTGCATTTCAACATCAGTGATCAATTGCAGATAAAGAAGCTTGCATCAATGTACTTTGCTTTCCAGGTTTTCAATCTATACTAATTTTCTTTAAATACACTGACACATTTATAGTTTTTGACTTAAGAARCATTACTTCTACTTTCCTTGATTTAGAAACACTTCTATTTCTTTTAGTGCTTTTTTGGAAACTTGACAAGAAAATGCACTTTGTGTCTTTCATTACATACACTGTCGTGTGCACAGGGGACGCACATTGCTTAAAGATTCAAAACAGCACTTTCTTTCAGTTACTCAATAATGAATTGAAATGCATTTTAATTCTAAAAAAATMAAACTAAATATTTTTCTGTGAAACTTCTGAAGTTTGTGACATTTTCTGAGGTCCTTYTAATGCAATGAAGAGTAAACAGAACCTTTAGAGTCAAGCAATGTTACAGTTCAAATTTTCATCAGATTATTATGCCTGAATCCAATATATGTCCCATGTATTTGACTTACTACAAAGAACAAATCTGAAAACATGCTGGATTTTATAGAYATTCTACTTATTAACTCAGGAACTGCACTATTAATCAGTCATTTCAACCTCCCACCCAACTGTCTCCTACTCCCCCTACTCAAGAGGACAGGTGAACAAAATATCAAGAAAAAGACCACGGGTTGACACAAGGACAGGGAGATCAATCACCAGTTGCCAGCATGGCCGAAACTGAATGAGCTTGTGGAAAATTAATTTAATCTATTGCCAACTAAGAGTAGGGTAACAAGAAATACAAACAAGACTACAACCACCTTCCCCCTACCTTCCTTTTCCATGGGGGCTCATCTCCATTCCTTCATTCCTGACTTCTCTACTCCTACACACACACACAAAAGCCATGTAGAGAATGGGGAACAGGGACTGTGGTCCRCYCATTAGGATTTGTCKCTGCCACTTCTTTCTCATCATGCTCTTTTCTTGCTACCAGAAGAGGTTCTTTCCACAGGGTGCAGTTCCTCATGGACTTCTCCAAGGTGGGTCAGACTGGTGGAAGGTATATTCCATTCCACAGAACATCATGCCCAGTACATCAACTGGGGGGAGTTGGCTTGGGTCATTCAATCCTTATGTTGCATTTCAGTGTAGTAGAAGAAAAGTTATATTTATTTGCAGATTGTGCAGTGGAGGATGGTGAGGGTTGTCAGGAATCCACAGCTATGATCTTAGAAAGAAAAGTTCAAAATGAACACTATTTAACAAAAGGTAATGKCAAATTGAAAGGGTGGGCCTCTGTTTTTCCWTACAGAGATACCATTTTTTTCAGTGGTGATTTTGTAAWGTGAGCTGGTGATGAAGACCATCATCTATTCAGCTTGTCTCCTAGTAGAACTCCCTATATACTTGTCAACTCTACACTCATCAAAGCTATATTATKAATATTATGTTCGTACATCTTAGAATATCCTATATAAAATGAAATATTAAATACTTACAGTGCATGTTACAGTACATGGCAAAAAAAAAAAAGTCTACCAATTTCCCTAGATTGTCACTTATACAAATATGAAAATTTAAAAAATCCATTTTGAGTTCTGAAAATATGGCATTTGCAGAATGTTTTTCATAAAAAGAATGCTTTCAGGCAAGTTTGCTATCAGACTTTAGAGAGATCTACAGAGATAGTGTGTTTCTTGGTTTTATAGTTGAGTGTAAATGGATATCCTGACAGGTTAGCTTTCTTTACAAGTGCAGCTGCTTCTTTAATTCTAGAGCTTATTTCTCAAGATGCACCGAGACCTACCTGGAATTCATCTTACTTAGGAATGCCTCTTTTAMCYATCTCCTTACTTCATTCTCTGAAGRCAGCTTGGCTCAGTGGTTGAGGTGCCTTGTTGTAAGCTTTATAAATGAACAACTAATTCTGTCCCAGATTTGGTTCTCAGTATGCAGCATTTCAGGTTACACTTCAGGCTTCTTAGCTCCATAGAGGAGCACAGCTTGGAACAGTGAGCAAAATGCAGGCTCAACACATTTCCTTTAGCAGTATCATTCTCAGTGGCCATATAAAAATAGGAGCTTTAAAAAGTAC
Source organism: Alauda arvensis (assembly GCA_902810485.1). Classification (NCBI taxonomy): domain Eukaryota; kingdom Metazoa; phylum Chordata; class Aves; order Passeriformes; family Alaudidae; genus Alauda; species Alauda arvensis. The sequence continues at coordinate 289,317 of CADDXX010000709.1, forward strand.
ACATCGAAAAGTGTTTCCAGACACTGTGTGTAGACGTTGGTAGAAGAAATATGTTAATAATTTCCAAAGCATTGCCTCAACATCAGGGGAAACAATGTATTTTGAAGTTTCCTTTMCCTTCATCAGATACCCCCCAAAAAACCCCAACAACCTGAGGAGCTAAGAATATGGGATAGGATATTTATTTCCATGGGATACCCTAGGAGTACAAGTATGTGAACYGAAGTGATCCATAGCTGAAGTATTCACCCACCCTCCAGAGTCTTTGTTCAMTCTTTAATTCTCTGTGTGTAAGTTCAGGTCAATTACTGTAAATGGAACAACTCTGGTAGGAAAGATTAAGAGATTTATCCTAGATCTATCCTAAGAGATCTATCTTTCTGYCTGAGAAAATCACCTATAAACCAAACACACAAAAAAATCTGACACTTTTGTATTTCCTGATACAGTGGGAAACAGAAAGGTGAAACAACTCCAACAAGGTGAAGTGTCACTGAATCAGATAACTTCTCATCTGAAAATGTGAAATGTGTATACATTTTGGACTGCTTTATYCATGGAGCAGTTATGGGTCAGACCCAGCTCCCAGCAATGCTTCAGCAGCCCCCAYGGGTCTGGCTCGAGACAGGAAGAGAAAGGTCACTGCAGATGGGTGTTGCTGAGTGGACAGTCACAGGATAGGCAGTGGGATGGTCACCACTGAAGCAACTGTGAAGAAGAAACAGCAAGAAAAGGGCCAGAGGGCAAAATCAGGACTGCTATATGATTGCTTGTGTGAATTAATGGGGTGAAGCATGGGAACTTTGGAACAAATCTAAGAGTAACCCCTAAAAGAACCCATTTTCTTTTCARCATTCCTGATTTCTTAAAGGATGAATGACTTCTTCTTACACATATCAAGATAAGCCCTACTAAGTCTAGGTTGCTTCCTGTTACCATGGCTGTTACAAACAGTGGTTGTTTACTCCTCTGATCATGAGCAGCATTAAAATTTTCCATTTTCTCATGACATTTATTTTATTACATTACATGAGCAATGTGAGAGTGCATTTTTCAGCAAACTAACAGGATGGATGCTGAGTCTGACACAAAACCTTTCATACATTGGCCAGTTTTRTGATACAGTTGAATGCAACTTAGAAGCTTCTGATACTGCAGAAAGGGCTGTGCAAAGTTTTTTGCTCACCGTGTTTGTGATTTCTGGTGGGATGAACAGCCCACAGCGTGTTTGGCCAGCAACTTAATTGGGTCAGTTGGAACTCGCTCCAAATTTCATTTTCTCTAATTACGAGACAGATTAGAATTGGTGCTTCAGACTGATGAGGGAGAATGTACTGGCTCACTTGTTTTGGGGGAAATGAGGAGGTAAAACACACTTGTAAATTTGAGAAATTGCATTTTCTTGTTACTGCTTAAGCTATAACTGCTTTCAGGTTTTTTACCTCAGTCTTTCAGAATAAGAATTTCATCAGCTTTGTTCACGAAAGGTGTTACCTTGCACATTTTTGTTTATATCCCTTGCTATGTTGCCATTGATTTTTTAAATTAATTGTTATTCTGAGACCAAATAACCTGTAGCAACCTCTCATTTCCTAAGAAGTGACATAAAATTATGAGGTTCGATAAACTTGATGCATGGTGTGTCATTCCACTTGTTTATTGAGAAGAAATATGGGATTGAATTAATGTCTCAGTTTCTTTAGACATATGTTCAAAAATCTGCACCTCTGGAGAATGAGAGATAGACAACTCAGTACCCTACAGTCATTTGCTGGGATCCCAAAAATGCCATTCTTGTGCACTCTGCCTGGCCAAATGGAATACAGACTCATCTGTTTTGTTTTTTTAGTTTGTGTCTGATGAAATGTTTCTGTCTGATGTTTGTGCCTGATGAAATAAAAATGAATTGTGGGGGTTGTTTTCTTTTTAAATTAATTGTGGGATTTTAAAATTAGTGGTGGGTATGTGGGAAGTCACTGACTGCTTGATACAAGCTTACTGACTGCACTGTTTAAGAGCACTGCAYAGTTTTGCAAATAATCTCTCTCCAGCTTTTTTGCAGGCTCCCTTTAGGTACCAAAAGGCTGCAATTAGGTCACCCTGAAGCCTTCTTCTCTCCAGGTTGAACAATCCTAATTTTCTCAGCCTTTCCTCATAGGAGAGGTGCTCTATCTCTCAGCARTCATCTTGGTGGCCTCCTCTGGACTCACTCCARGAGTTCCATGTCCTGCCTGTGCTGGGACCCCAGAGCTGGRTGCAGGGTTCCAGGTGAGGGGCAGAATCCCCTCCCTCCCCTGCTGCCCACRSKGCTTTGGATGCAGCCCAGGACACKTTTGGCTTTCTGGGCTGGGAGTGCYCATGGCTGGGTCATGTCCAGYCTCAYCCACCAGCAYCCCCAAGTCCYTCTCACAGGGCTGCTCTTGATCTGTTCRTCCCCCAGCCTGTGTTGACCACATGATGTTCCCATCTACTTCCTACATTATTTTCTCTTTTTTTTTCCAACATGCCAGAAGACAAAAATGCTATAATCATCACTCCTCAGGCACTGAAGACACAACTCAGCTGAGGTWGCAGAAAGTATCTCTGTGTATCATGGTCTTAATTATTATGAAAGTAATCGCTGATGTGTGTGATTTCAGTCAAGTAGCAAAGCCATCCTAAATCGTCTCTGTGATTAGGAAACCTGTCTCACAATTCAAAACAATATATYTAAGTTTCAAAGTCTGTGCAGTTTCAGGGAAAACTGTGATTAAAAAGTGGAAAGCTCTGTTGGCACATGTAGCATTGCATTGCACGAAAAATATTATTAAAAACCAGACTTAGAAACCTTCATGCATTTGCTATATAAACCTGAATTACTCAATGGGTTTCTTATTGTTTTCCCTAAGATCAGTACAACATAAGACTTAAGGACCTACATCTAACACACCATCTTTCTGCTCATATTCTTTACTAAAACATACATTTATGCCCCTAAGAAAATAACCTAGCTCTAAATGTAGTGGACACTCACAGGTTACATTTAGTCAGATGGAAATCTTTTTGTTATCATGAGGTATAAAAAGATAAGTTACACAGTTGGATAACTTTAGGCATTTTTTTGGTCTTGGCAAAATACAGGATTATATTGCATATTGCTTTCTTAAGGCTGCTAAAGTAATGAATGACAATACCTTTTGGGTTTTTAAGGTCTTTTCTGTACTGTTATATAGAGTTCTCATTCTTCAGTACAATTTATGACTCCTGCAGAGGTATGAGTAATAATCAATTATTATGAGTAAAAATAATCAATTACCCTGATGTTACTATGATTTCCAGTTGAAAAYTCCACACTGTATGTCACAATCTTTTAATTAGACCCCTGCTAAAACCACTAGTTCAGTACATAATAGCAGATTAATAATGATTTTTTTTAAGAGTACTATAGTTGGGAATCAAGAATTACTTGATTCAAAGATTTGAAGTAAACTCGTGAATGAAGGATTTACCAGTAATTTCAGCTTCAAGCTGAAATTCAGGTGCTGAGCAGCATGTGTAGTTCTATATAGTTCTATACTTTTTTCAAAGTTGTCCCTGGAAAATGTAACTTTTTTAACATGTAAACACCCAGAAACAATGTATTCTTATTTTTAGACTGGGACAGGATACTGCAAGATGCAAAATAAAGCCTTTTTTTTTTTTGAAACAAGTAAGATACAACTGTACTATTAAAATAATTTTATTTGAAAAGTCAGCTAACTGGCTTGAGCAGTTCATATTCCAGACAATAAGATGAAACAAACTAAGACAAAACAGCAATTTCTTTGGGAGAACTATTGCACTGGTGCATAAGACCTAACATAAGGAAAATGATCYTCTGCAAGTATTTATTCAAGTAACAGAAAATATTTAATTGTCCTAAACTCTGAAAGAAGAAATTTTCAGTGCTGCTTTACATGTAAATCTGTATTGCCTCCATAAGGATGTTCATACATACTATTTTGGAATGCTGCAAAATTTTTTATCCTCATAGAATAAGAGAGAATATTTTTAATATTAACATTCTGCAATGCACATTTTAGCATAAAAAATATGTAAGTGTTAAATGCAGCCAGTGTAACAACAATTAAAAACAACAGTACAAAAAAATCACAAAATGACAAATTAAAGGTTACTGTGCATGGTGTTTCAAAGGGTAAAAATCTTCATTCATTCCTCAAACAGCATAATWTACTTTCAGAGTGAGGCTTTTATTTAATTTAAAATTAAAACWAAATGTTGTCAAACATGTCAAAAATACATACAATTTAATGCTGCTAACCCTGCAATACAGTTTGTGAAATGCTGGAAAAACTGTCTTTTATCACCGACTGCCACGGGAAAATGCTTGAAGAGCAGAGCAAGATTCTTCAAGCTCTAAAGWAAATTTGATATAACATGGAATTTGCAGATTTTGTTAGTATCTTTTCAAAACCACATCATGATCTTTTGAGTTTTTGTTTGAGTCTCTTGGTGGGCCAACAACTGTAAGAACATATATGACAACAATTTTTAAAGTTTCACCAGACATTAGTCTYTTAGGCTTTGTTTAATGGAATTTGAAAGCAATGTGATTTTCTCATTCTTCTAGTATGGGCAGTATTTGGATATTGGYATAGGTAAGTGCATTCCATTASTGGTTAATCTCTTTKCAAGCTCTGTCCTTGGCACCATCTRTGAACCCMTGCTAAGAACTCAGCTTGTCCGGAACAGGGTGTTGTAAAAAGGTGAATGACTGTCAGGGAGTGATTGCCAGACATGAAGAATGGGAATTACCAAGTGATTGCCAGTAATCAAAGGCTGACAAATGCTTGCTATCAGTCACYGCAGTCTTTTCTCACTTCCCCACCTTAAAGCTGAGCTTCTGGACAGCTCACAAGGCACATACACTGCTCCTTCTGCTGTTTTCTGTCTTCTACCCCCTTACACCTCCTGACTTGTTTAAAGCTCTTGCCTGTCATTTGAGGATTGTAGCTTTACAGAAACAAGTTAACAATTATTGTGATGATTAAATCCACAGCATCAGAAATGTTTGTTTCTTTCAGCAAACTATACAAATTTTAAAACATTTACACACACACACATACACACCTATAAATATTTCCAGGAGATCTAGTAGTTAGTTAGCTATTAGATCAGTTATCACTTCTCACTGTAGCATGTCTTACACCTCGGACAAGCAAAAACATGGTAACTTCAGTTTTACAAGTCTTACGTCTCTCCACGGATGCCAGCTATTTTGTTTTGTCCAAGGTTCATGATTTTGCAACCTTCTGGGAAACATTCTTTTTAGAAATCTTAGGCTTGGAACGTAACTGGAAATTTTGCAGAGTGCTGCCCTTGGGTGACAACCCCATKAAAAACTGCAGGCTTGGGGCAGATTGCCTGGAGAGGTGCCAGATGGGAAAGAACCTGTAAGCCCTTGTTGATGTGCTRAGCRTGAGCCAGCTGTGCCCAGGTGGCCAAGGTGGCCAAKGGCATCCTGGCCTGTATCAGCAATGGTGTGGCCAGCAGGGGCAGGGCAGGGATTGCYCCTCTGAACTTGGCACTGGTGAGGCTGCACCGAAAAACTGCTGCGGTTTAAATCCTGTGTACAGGTCAAGAATGACATGAAGGTGCTGGAGCATGTCCAGAGAAGGGAAATGGGAGATAGTGAAAGATCTGGAGCACAAGTCATATGAGGAGCAGCTGAGGGAGATGAGGTTAATCTGAAGAAAAAAAGGCTCAGGAGTGACTTTATTGCTCCCTACAACTGCCTGAATGCAGGTTGTAGCCAGGTGGGGGTCAGCCTTCAGTCCCAGGTGACAACCAATATGATATGGGGAAATGGCCTCAAGATATGCCAGGGGAGGTTTTGACTGGATAATAGGATAGATTTCTTCACCATRGGGCTTGTAAAACATTGAAACGGGCTCACCAGAGTCTGACTCACCATCCCTAGTGGTATTTGAATGATGTGTAGATGTGGCACTTAGGCACATGATTTAGGAGTAGATTTGGCATGGTTAGGTTTGCAGTTAGACTCCATGATCTTAAGGGTCTTTTCCAGCATMAATGATTCTATGATTTAAGGTTTATCTAATTTATCTATGTTCTTAGTCTCCCCTTCATAGCATTTTGAGTTGTGAAAGAGAAAGGCACCCCAAGGTAAATCTGTTTCTGGAGGTTCATTATATACTTGACACTAAGAGTCACAGAAGTGGCTTCCCTTTAGGGCCTGTCCAAGCAGGCTCATAAAATGTCACAGCATTACTCTATGAGTTCCTGCATAAAGGTCTGCTMAGAGAATTTTCTTGTTACCTCAATAGATGACATTATGGTTTTGTTCAATGGTATTTCTGGTCCCCCTTTTTTTCCTTCACCATGAGATGTATAATGTTTGTACTGTGCACTGAAAGAAGCAAAGATCTTGAGAAGAAAAACTTAGGCAAACATGAAGTTACASACTACTTCAAAGTATGCACTCAAGAGTGATAAATTAATCCCATTTATTTTCTGACTTTGCAACTAGGGTGGCATGGGAACATATTTACCTTCACCTCAGTTTCTGAAGGCCGTCATAGACAAATTAACAATGGTTTGAGGTTCTGGGTGTGGGGATGYCAACAATTTTCTTAAAACTTTTTCCTTTATGTAGTTTCTCCAAAGATTCAAAATCAATATCAGACTCACTGAACAATCTATTAACTGCCCTCAGCACAAATAAAATTTTATTTTGCTTTTCCTTCCCTTATAWTATGTTAGCTTGCAGGAAACTAGCAAGATCACATGAGTCGAAGTAGAATATCAGACTTTCACTTCTGCTTTCCTGTCTCATGTTAGTAATTACCACAGTGTGTTTTATAACACAGTTATGGGRAACATATTTGAGGTTTTTTGTTCTTTTCTCAGCGGACAAAATACACCTTTCTTAGCAGTCTTGTTGCAGAAGCTGAAAACTGTGTGGAAAATACTGACTGACCAATTTTCTCATCGCATGTCGAAGATTCTGCTAAGGCTTTTTGGTGTAGTGATGTATGACATAGCCATGCATGTACACATGAWGAAGGTGTCAGGGGTGGGTGTGGATTGAGTTTATTAGGGCCCAGTTTGCAAACTGAACAATCCCGAACAATTCAGCGTGTAATAAATGCAACGTCATGCTTAGGAAAAGCATTTAGGCTTAACCAGCGAGCTGCTGCTGCCCCCCGGTGTCCGTCAGGCTCATGAGCTGCTCTGCAACCACAGGAACCTTAACGACTGGCAGGGAGGGATAAAACATGGAATGTGCTAGTGGGATAGCTCGACTCTCTGGTCCCATCCTTTTCTCCWCACCACAAGAACCAGCAGGACTTTCTCATTCGGTTAACTCTCTAGGATGAAGAGTCCCGGTCCCTCAATTCCTTTTAAAAGTCATCTGAGTTGATTATCTCTTCCAGTCTTTCCAATTAAAAATTAAAAAGCAACTATAACAGTGTCTTCAAATAGAGCTGGGATACAAAATCTCAATTAGTTTTTGTAATGACCCTTAAAGGGTTACTTTCTTCCATTGTTTGGATTATTCTGGACAAAAACTTGCTTACACCAATGCTAAAATTCAGACTCATTTTTAGCTCCTTATACTCCATTATTCAGTTTATTTATTTATATGCAAATTCTGAAAAAAAAATTCAGAATTTAAAAGTTTTAAACACCTGGGGAAGATACACTGATTTTCATATATGTAAGACAGATAATTGAATCTCAGCTTTATAAAAAAACTTTGAACTCAGTTGAGGCTTTGCCAGTGTCTTTGCCATAATGGATTATGCCCTAAAGAACAAATTTGTTTCTTCATAGCACCCAACAATGAAAGACAATAGTTTAGAGATCTTACAGGACTAATAGGAATGCTAAGATGCATCTTCACCCAAAACTGATTCAGTAGGACTTAAATCATGACTAAAATCTGCAAACTCACAGTAGATCACAAATTCATATCTTTCATTACAAACAAAAAAAGTAAGGTTAAAAATGTTATAATAAATAGCCTGACTTTAAAAACCCTAAAATTTTCATAGAAATAGAATTCCTTCTGAGGTGAATATTAAGCTAATTCACCTAGGCAAGCTTTCTATTTCTATTTTCCAAACTGGAAACATCAAGTTTAGATGTTTCCAGTTTGGAAAATACAACAGACAACTACCAGTATAGTATTTTCTTTCTAAAAATAAATGTTTAAATGTTTCCTAGTATTTGCAAGTTTAATTTATTATGCAGGCCATYCTAGTCATGAAAGAAGCAAATGAGGGTACAGGTGAAGAAAAGTCCTTTACTTTGTCTCATGCAATAACCTATGACAAGAACTGTATTTGAGAAATACTCATTTTAAGAAATATGACATTAAGAGGTCATTACTGTTTAATGGGAAACTCTGGACTCCTTGAAAAATAAAGTTCACTGAAACTCCTTRAGGTTGGAAAAGCAAACACCTTTGGCACTCCAAAAAACCTCTTGGTTGAGGATATTTTTAAATTGAGTGTTCTCTAATACAAATAAATTGAAATTATGTAAGGTGCACAAAGGTGGTATCAAGTGTAGATACCTCTCTTTCTGCATTTTTGTTTGCAGAATCAAAGGAGTTTAGCTATTGAGTTATTTTCATAACCATCCTTTGTCCTTTGCTTCTGTTTTAATTGTGTGCTTGTAAGAGTTGACAAAATCATAGGTGCAACAAATTTTGGAAGGATGCAGCACTGTTAATAGTACACAAAGATTTTCTTAGCCATCTTCCTTTTACATTTCAGTTTAATTTGTTATCTAATGAACAGGCATGAATRTGTTTATGCTAAGATGTTTAATAGAAGAAGTAAACGTGACTGTTATAAAACAGGAATAATTGCACCTTATTTATAAATTGCAGACAATAGCTTTTGGTCTTATTTACATCTGTCAGTAATGGAACAGTCTGTGCAGCTCCCTGCCTACACCACAACAGAATTGCAGCACTTTGCACTTGCATTACTGAAGGACTTTGAATTCATATGGAATGCAGAATTTAAGAACATTGTGACTGRTGTTGTTCATGGCTATGATTCCAGCTGTCTAATCAAAACACTAATCAGCCATCCTGTTCTCTGCAGTTTATCAGAGCTGTAATTGTCATGGAAAAATATTTCTCATGCCTCCACCTTTACCGTATAAAACTTTTCAGCAAAAAAATCACAAAGTCTGGGTTATGAAAGAACAGGTTGTCCTACAGAGTGCATTCTGACCTTGGCTGCAGATTTACATTTCCATTGTGAAGTACTACTCAGTACAAATAAAACACAGCTGGTATGTAGATTTAAATCCTCTCACCTTGATTAAAYAGACTTTGAAGAAAGGAGCTATGCAGGGTTGCAGTGAACAGCACCCTTCTCTGTAAGTGCACTGAATGTACATCAGAGCTTTTCCAGGGCTGTTGCTGATGTATGAGGATMAGGCAAGTCTGGAGTTAGTGAACCTGCCATGCTATAGACCTCAATATTGAGGGATAAGCTTTATCTTTTCATTTTGTGTTTGTGTGTTATAATGTGCATAATGTGGTCTTGGGTTTATAAGAAAAAATCTTAGGTGATAACCACAACACTTCTCAAAAGGAGAAGCAATCATTATGATAGTATACCATAATAGCTACTCCCAATTCCATTATGGAGGTGAAAACACACGCTTCTGACTAATAGATTTGTTACAAAAACAGATAGAGGAGAGGCCTTCAGATAATTTAATAAATTTTGTTGGAAAATAAGAGCCTTAGATTATTAATAAAGGGTCCTGCATGGTGTTATTATTTTCTTACTTCAGAYTTGAAAAGTTCTTTTGAAGTCTTGCACATATTAAATAGATGTTCAAGTAGATGAGTGATCTGCCTACTTTGTAACGTGTTTTCTTCTGGGTTTTTTAATGTTACGTGGAGATTGATTTCATTCAATTCAAGGTAATTCAAAGGAGTATGCTTTCATAAACCTACTTCATACAAAGGAGTATGCCTTCATGTTTGATTCAAGGAGGAATCACATGATCTATTTAATCCAAATCAGGGCATGAATCACAATACTTTCCACCCTCAAAGCATAACCATTTTGTATACCTGGAGATTATTCTTCACAGATGCAGAAATKTGGATTAAGGAAACTCCGCGGTAAGAAGAATTAGTACTTTACTGATAATTCAACAAACTGGAAATATGAAAATAAGATTTAGATCTTCTTCAGAARAGGGAAAAAACTCCTACAGACAACAATATAAACAGAATATATTTTATGCTGTATTATTTTCAACTGCATTTAATGTTACTCTGATTTCCTTGAATTTAATAATGATGTTAATTTAGTTAACTCTACAAATATTTTTGGATTCAGCAGTTATTTCATTCTTTTYAGGTTGTGCTTTTACTGCAGTGTGACAAATTACATTTGGGGGCTTTTCTGATGAAAGACATACTCTACTGATGTGTACATATTGAATTTGGGTACTTTTCAGTATCACAAATTATTCCCTTCATGAGACATTTAATGTCCTTATATACTAAGTTAAAGAAGAAGTTTCTTGACAACTCCTAATTATAGAACCATTAAGGCTGGAAAAGACCTTCAAGATCATCCTTTGAGTTCAACCTTYGACCAAACACCTTGTCAACTAAACCACAGCACCAAGTGCCATGTCCAGTCATTTCTTGAACAGCTGAGCCCAATCCCCTGGTTGTCCTCTGAGTGCTGCCCCATGTCACTCAAGATAATCTATTGCATMGACCTCTCCAGCACTGAGGTCAGACTGACAGGCCTGTATTCCCTGGATCCTCCTTCCAAACCTTCCTGTAGATGGACATCACCTTGGCCAGCCTCCAGTGGTCTGGGGCCTCCCTTGTTWACCAGGACTGATGACAAATGGTGGTGAGTGGCTCGCTGAGCTCTTCCACCACTCCCTCAGTRCACTTGGGAGTCCAAGTGGCACAGCAGGTCAKTAACTACTGCATGGTGTCTATTCTGCTACTCATCCCTGTCTACCAGGGCTGGCTGCCCTGAGGATAACTGGGCTTTCTGTTAATAACTSAGGCAAAGATGGAATCAAGCAACCCAGCCTTTTCCTCATCCTTGGTCTCAATTTCCCCCCTCTTCATCCAAAAAATGATTGATATTTTCCMTAGCCATCCTTTTGTTGTTAATTTATTTATATAGGCACTTTTTATTATCTTTCACAACACTGGTCAGATTGAATTCTAGAAGAGTTTTTACCTTACTGCTATTCTCTCTATATGACCTGTTGACATCCTTGCACTTTTCTTGAGTTGTCTGCCCTTTTTTCCGAAGGTGGTTAACTCTGCTTTTTATCCAAGTTYCAACAAAAACTCCCCATTCAGTCAGGCCGTGTTTTAGCAAACAGGGACAGCCTGCTCCTGCATCTTTAAGATTTCTTCCTTAATTATGTCCAGCCTTCCTGGGCCCCTTTGTAATAAGGCCTGCTTTGCAAGTCACTGTCTGGACCAGTGTCCTGAACAGGCCAAAGTCTACCCCCAGTATACCCAAGGTAGAGCTTTTTTCCTTACTTCACCAAGAATAGAGAAACTCTGTCATTCCATGGTCACTGTGCCCAAGATGCCCTCTGACCACCACATCTCCCACAGCCCTTCTCTGTTTGTGAACAGCAGGTCTGGCAGGGCATGCCCTGGCAGGCTCCCCTACCAGCTGTGTCTGGAGGTTACCTTCCACACACTGCAGGAACCTCCCAGACTGTGTCCTCTGCACTGTGCTGAGTTTCCAGCAGGCATTTGGCAAGTTAAAGTCTCCCACAAGAACAAGGGCTAATGACCATGAAACATCCACTGATAGAACGTTTCACTTCATCCTGGCTGGGTGGTCTGTGACAGATTCCCAGCAGGATCTCTGCCTTGTTGGCCATCCCTGTGACTGTCACCCACAGGCACTCAGCCTTATCCCCACTGCCCCTGAGCTCTGTTCAGCCAAAACCCTCCTCAGTGTGCAGAGCCACCCCACTGCCTCTCCTTCCTCACCTGTCCCTTCTGAAGAGCCTGTAGCCACCCACTGCAGCACTCCAGTCATCCCACCACATTTCCATGTGACAGCCACATCACAGCTCCCTGCTGCCAATGGCTTCCACTGTTTGTTACCCAAGCTGGGTGCACTGGTGCAGACAGCCAGCATTCACCTGGGCTGTCCATGTCACCCACAACACTGGTGTGTCACCCCAGGCTCATCTCTAGTGAGAATTGTCTTATCCCTTTTGCCCTTCAAACCTAGTTTAAAGCTCTCTCAATCAGCCCTGCTAACTCAGCAACCCCAGAGATGCAGAAGAGTTTCACAAGCAACACTCATCCCATGAAATATTTGTCCTTTAAGGATTATTACTGAAATATTTTTTCCCCCTCACTTTTTCCTGATCCTTCCTTGGCTTTCATTTCAAGTGGTTCACCTGGAAATTAGTTATTTTTGCTGACACATTGACATTTTTACAGTGAAATAAGCTTGCTCTGACAAAAAAAAAATTCTGTTGCCCTTTTGGGTGTCTGTCAAAGGGTCACAGCAGAATCTCAGTGTGTTCCTTGCAGTTCAGACAGCCTGTCTTAATCTTACTCAGAAGGCAGGAGTCTAAGAAAGAAGTAGAGGGAGATCATTCTCTATTTTTCATCAATCCCTAGACTGGAGACAGTATTATTTCTTATTTATGGTTATCTTTCTCTTGATAGCTACATTTCAAAGAATTGAGATTTGTCAGGGAGGAGRAAGAATTTTAAACTCAGTTTTCAGRCAGGGAAGGAAGTAATGGAAATTACATACTTATTCTGAGCCATTTTCCCTCAGGTGATGTGGCAGCACTGCAAAGTCAAAGGAGAAACAGCCATTGCAAGGGCACATCATTACCTTCACAGTATGCCGTGACAAGGTAAAGACTGATTTCACCTCTCCATTCAAAATTATTTTCCTTATGGTGTGTAAAATAACACATTAGCAGTCCATTTGCAGAGCTCTAACCCAGACAGCACCAGCGAGGGTGTCTCTACAGACTTCCATTCTGTGCCTTGCTGAACAGCAGTGTGTTTGAGCACCCTGAGTGGGGGAACAAAAGACACACTGTCCCGCACCCTGATCCTGAGTCTGACACCCTGGAGCTATATTGCAGCCCTAGGTACAACTCCTAGACCYAGATTTCCAGAAGGGCTCTCCAAACTTTGTCATCCAAAGAACTTCAAGAGAACGACTGAGTATATCATTTCTTTTTAGTGCCTCTTCGCCTTTTAAAAATGATCAGTCAAGTGAGACATTGTCCACAGAAATAAATAGCCAGCAGTTGGAAGTCCTTTCAATGTCTTTAAGCMGCACTCTGTATTTTAATTGGAATTCTCTGTATTTTTAAGCTCTGAGTCTTTAAGCAGAATTCACTGTCCCTTCTTTTATCTCTGTTACAGATGGAACCAGATGATGTAATTCTCACCTTTAACCTCTCTGTTGAATGTCAAAAGATGCTATCAGGTGTATTAAGCAGATGTTGCCCCATGTTTATGGAAAGCTTTYGTATTTTATGACCTGTTTTGCAATTGTCTGAGAAGATGTGGTGCTGASTTACAGGTCACATCTTCTTTGGCACTCAACCTGGGGCTCTGTGCATACTGAACTGAATGTTGCTYAAAACTGAGTAGGGGGCACCTCCCCAAACCAGAGACCACCCCAGACCCCCTAAGAGGCTCACACATTCACAGTGAYTCATATTTCATAAAGTGTCCCAAGCTAAACAATTATGCAATATGTAGGAGTAACTATGTACYAGATAGGTGGGTTTATGTGGATTTCAATGCATAAATTCTCTTCCTTTTTACTCCTTGACATGTGTGCTCTATGGAAAATGCCCACCATGMACTCTGCACAGAATAAACAATATTTCCTTTCTAAGATTCTTTGTTTGTATTTAGGGAGTTCCTAAAATTGGCAACATTATAGGACATCCAGAAGAGATAACAGAAGAACTTAAGACTGTTTTCATACACATAGTGGRCATTTCTAGCACTAAAGTGAGGGCCCCAAGCAACACAGCATGGATATATCTTGAATTTCACTACTTTTAAGGGCTGTATAAGTGAGAGATGAATTTCCAAGGGTGCAGTGTTGCAAACACTAAGGTCACATCAGAAGAAAATAAGTCATGATTTGCTCATTCATTAGTTTTGTGATTTCTTCTTTTACCACTCCTCCAACCACCCGGCAGAGGTGTTTGTGAGAGTGCTGACTGGAAGGTGTGTTCTTTTGGACAGATATGCTGTTGTCATCAGGTAATCCATATGCCCAAATGGAACACTATTTTTAGCTGCAGATCCAAATACTCCTCACTTCCCAAGAGCTAGAGGTTTCTTCTTCTTTCACTAAAACAYGAGAAATATGGGAAACATCTAGGATGTCTGAGGACATACTGAAATTGACTTGGGATATTAGATTGGTATATTAGGTTATACCCAAGGAGTTCCATAGCAAATGAGATCTAATTAAGGAGTTCATAGTAAATTTCATCATTTACCTTATGTGCATAATAAGAGGTAATAACTGATGAGTTCCTTCMTTATTTCACCCATTTGTTTTCTTTTTTCCTCCAAAAGAGAAAGGTAAACTTTTATGACATTATAAGGACTTGTTTCTATACACTTTGCATAAGATGCTGATCTGTGGATGGGGTCATGCYTATTTTATATCCTGCCTGTTTGGAGGAATATCTAGGTCCAAAGATTCAATTAAGTACCAGGGAATTATCTAAGAAATCTGAATCTGGACAAGTAAAATTGCAATGATGGATTAGTCAGAAAGCATGTTTTTTAATTACTGGATAGAATAACACACCCCTCAGAAGTATCCTAGATAAACATCCACTCAGGCAACAAAATAAGGYTGTACTCCTCTCTGCATCTGCTTGGAACTATATCAAAGAATATCCAAACAGCACTAGCAAACTGTSATCCTTCACTTAGGAGTTAGTTTCAAATCTAAGAAGTAACAATAACCAGGCTTTTGATTTAGTGGCATTATCACCACTTCTGAAATTTTGCTGCCAGGTTCCAAACATTTCATCTTTAACATCTGCAGACAGAAACTGAGCTCTTGGAAGGGTCTGCAATGCATAGGCTGTGTTTGATCTTCCCTCCTCATCCCAGCAATGTCTATTTTTCATGTCTATCTACTGGAAGAGATTTTTAATAATGGTATTCAAAAATACATTATCTTTTCCACTCATCTCTGGTGCTGTTTTTAGATTACAAAAATATTTTGCCAGGGCTTAMTCTTAAGARGTCTTTTTCTGTACTGCTTAATTTTCCATTGCTCTTCTTGCCTGATGCCTTGTGCTGCCCAAGRATGCAAAATTTGGTATAGGTTCTTTCTTTTCCACAGTGCTACCTGTGAACTCTGATGACTTTTCCTTAGCTGTTTGGCTATAACTTTCCTTGGAACTGACATCCATTTTGTTACTGAGTTCTGACTTTAACGTTTCACTGCTCTGAACATAGCAAGCACTGAAGGTGCCCCTTTACATATAAAACTGCTTTTAACCTTCAGGTCGAGAACAAGAATATTGTGTGACCAAATGGGACATGAGATGGAGACACCTTCCACACTAGGGAGTSTGGAGACACCTTCCACACCTCCATTTACACTTCCTGGACAGGATATGCATTGTAAGAACTCCTCTCTCTGTCCTAAAGCTGTAGCATTAACAGGCCTTGAGTAATTTTTATATTCCAAAACTTTGAAGTAATATTATATCCRCAGGGTACAATGAATAGAGAGGTTATCAACAAACTCTAACTCACTTTGATTTTTTCTTTTTTTGTCATTAGGTACTCAACATATGCTGATTTTATTAGGTACTCTTGACATATGCTCTCAYTTTTATTCAATTTCCCACCTTTAAATGTTTGGAGAGCAAAAGGAGAAAGCACAATAATATAAAGGATGACAGTTATGCATCCTTCTAATGGATAGAGAGTGAATTTTTAAATTAAAGTTGAACAAGCTAGTCAATATCTTAGTTTTCTCCCTGCTCTCGTCTAAAACTAAATTCTTTCCTCTTTCCTCCAGCATTTCTTTACCCTTCAGAATTCATTTATTTCCTACCGCTTACACTCTGTAGMTAGGTGGGAAAAGACCAACTCAGCCCCTGACTTCAGGTTGTAATTCAAGCCAGAAATGGATGCCCTTATATAGAAATAACTCTAGAGCTCATATAGAAAGAGTATTCTTGAGTCCCATTATAAAAAAMCACAACAGCCATAAAGAGAAARAAAACAATCAGGATACAGAGCCCAAGGCATTTGTACAGATTTTCATGAGAAAGTGCAGAATACTCATAGACTGGGCTGAGTGCTTGAACAAGTCAACATTATTTACTGATACAAATGACATGCATGAAGATAATAAGTTTGTCCTTAATTCTTGATTAGAAAAATTTCTGTCAGGGTCTTCTAATGCTTTCTCTTTTGGTACCTTCCAGAAAAAAAGACAGAAACAACTGCAAGTTTCAATTTCATATGCAGGCAGAAAACTTAGCAGTGTTCCAGCTATCTGTAACAGTAAAAGAACAGCAAATACACCTTTGCCCATTTTCTTCTCTCTACAAATCTACTGAGTGATTCCATTACTCTCTTGTCTTGCCACAAGACCTACTGTACAAGACAACTGAAGCCTGGAGTTCTGCCTCCATATTTGACATTTGATTTAAAAGAGCTGAAAGAAACACCATTGAATCTCAGTAAAACTTGGAAGGTCCTCCAAACAAAGGTTGTGAAGGAAGCCTAGAAAGTGTGGCTTTGCCTTGACCTAYTCAACCCTAAGTCAAGAGAATCTTACGAATACTCCATTTTCTGTGCAGAACACTAAAACTAGCAGTATAATAATATCTAAGTCTAGTGAAAAACAGCTCTTGTTCATATTTATGCCCAGTCTTCCAGTGGGGGCCTGAAGATGTTGCAAAGTGAGGAGAAACAAAGGATTRCTTCCAAACTGCCAAGTATGAGAAGTACTACATCAATTGTGTCAGGGTTTCAAACATTCTGTCATCTTTGCAACATTGTGTTCAAAACCACAACATTTGTTTTAGGCCTTAACAAGAGTAGATCATCACTACTAATTATATAAACCAGCTCAAATTTAAACAAGTGGGGGCATTGACCCTGAGTTAAAGCWGTAACACCATGGAAACTGGCTATGCCCAAGGTTCTATGGGACAAGTGAAGAATCCTCCACCTACTCCAGCCCATTCAGCAGGATACAGAAATGTTGGGAAGTTGGAACGCTTTGTCTTCTGGCTGTTGTTTCCTCTTGCTTTAAACAGCTGTACCTTTTCAGTGCTCCAGGCGTCCTAAAGCTCTTACTGACAACCCTCCTTCAGTTTGGTAGACTTTCTAAATATGTGTTTTGGSCCTGCTGTAAGTGTGTAAGGCTTAAGAACACTGATAAGTTTACGTTCAGTGTTTACATTTGAGAGCATTCTGGACTACAGGAACCATAGCACATGTTCTTACTGACTACAGTGATTATTTTTGGGGAGAAGATTCTTCATGAATACAGAAAATTCATTGTACTAAAGCACGATTGATTTCACCTTTTGAAATAGTAGCACAGCAATTTAACAAGACAATTATTTTCAAACAGTCAAGTAATTCCAGTAAAGAAAAAAAATAGCAAAAATTAGTTCTTCTTGTAGTAGTGTGCTGAGAAAAAGCCTGTTTATCTCCAAATACAGGAAAGATCAAAACGGGGCTATTAAAATGCCTCTGTAATATCAACCTTTTAAAATCACTAGATTTTTTTTTTTAAAGATCAAGCTGTGTCCATTAGAATCTCTTTGTTTTCAGATCTTCTTCTAYTGCTAAGGTCCAAGTCTGTACAAGTAGACTTGTACTTCAATAATAAGTACAGCATTTATAAACCAGTKTCTTCTCATTGCTCAAAACATTGACTGTCATGGATCTATTCAGCACAGCATGTATTTAATGTAAATGYYACCAGCCTTTAAAAAMCACTCTCTCTACATTGAAATAAGGSCCARGYTGCAARCAATATTAGTATTTATGTCTGTAAACACAYAAAAACACACACATACAATTAGTGRCTTTGGCTCACTTGCAATGGTGGAATGATTCTAACTCATTATGAAGACCACTACAATATCTYAGAGAGTAAGTTCTGTGTCTCATCCATAGAAGTTTGGATGGATCATAACAGTGCATCTCCCTTTCTGTCAATTACAGACCTTAATCACCAACACCTCAGGAATACAGTATATACAGTATCTACTGTACTTGTAGCAATTTTCTCCACTGTAATGGAATGTCATCACATTATGCCACTCCTTAGATACCAGCACAGAACATGCTCCAGCTGCCCTTGCCCTCTGCTTTTATGGCCATTTTACTGGCATGCACTCCACAATTCTGCTTGAGACTCAGCAACAACGTTAGCAAGTACATCAGCACTGTGTGAGCTGAAATTCTGAGCTCTGGGCCACTTATAACTGATCACCACTTATCTCTGAACAGGCTGCAATTCTGCTTTCTCTGGTTGCAAAGCTCTGTCACCTATCAGACTTGTGCTCTTCCATCCAGAGGTAACAGAGTTTTTCCTATGACTAGCTCTCCCATTTTGGTGGCAGATCTTTTTTCTTGCGGACAAGRATACCTGGACATCAGTGCCTTGTACTGAGGGGTGTTTCTTATTACAGTATTGTTATCTTTAAAGATGAATCAACCCTAATTTAAGAACCCTGCAACTCACAAGAGGAAACAGCTAGATGGGTCTTAAGCTATGCATGATCCATTTTCTGGTAGCATCTCTTCCGCCCCATGTGATTTCCTTTGCTTTTCATCTTACAGTGCATTTTCATACGTCTTTCTGAAGTCAGGGATCAAGTGCAATCTCATATTTGATGCATTCTGAAACTCAAGGAGGTGTAAGCCCCATCAAGGTTGTGAGYGATTAGTCCTGCAGCTGCAGAGAAGACTGCTAGCCTTCAATATGGACAAACTGTGGAGCTGAAGGAGTGCAGAGAGGGCAGCAACAAAATGTTTGGATCAAGAGTGATTCCATTACTCTTTATCTTCTTTTTCAAATTAGGTTTTTGAAACAAGAAATTGAACTGAGGCACAGGGAGAAGGTAAACTCAGCTAATCTTTGTTAATCCTTCATACACAAAAGAAGCTTGCTTAAAAGCATCAGATGTGTATTGAGATTTTAAAGAAGAGTCATGTCAAGTAACCATGATGCATTCTAAACAGATGGAAAATAACTGAAAGCTAGCTCTTATCCAGAAAAAGAGAGTAAATATTTTTCTTTGTCACAGAAGTCACTGTGAGTGCACAAATGGATCATGTGCTTTCCACAGGTAAAACAGTGTTTAAGTGAATAGAAGGATTTTGTTCAATGCAAACAGAATGAACTACAAACTATAGGCAGCATAGTCACATAATATCTGTTATAAAAACATCTTCATCATGCTTCATTTACACAGTGTTCAACTTCCAACTCAGCAAAACACTCACAAATGTAAGAACTTTAATTTAGCTGTGTTTTAGGTGTTACACACTTACATAGGGCTAAAACATTCAGAAGGTTTACAGTGCACATTTTTACAAAGTTTAYCAAATTGAAGGACTCAGTTTTCTGATCTGCTCAAATTTCTGCTCAAGAGATCTCTATCTGTAGCAAAATTGTTTCTCAGCTGTTCATACGTGAAGACAACTCYGATTAAGACAAACCAACATTTCAGTGTGTTAATGTGGCAGAGTATGTGGCAGCAGCTCATTATCTGTCTGTCAGACTGAGATGTAGCAGACAAATGGGTGACTTCAGTCAAAAACCTCTTCAGAGGGCTCAGGTGAATTCTATGAACAGGGATCATACAGMAAAACACTCTTCCTCCAGCTGGAATATTAAACCAGGCAAGTGAAAAAAAAAGCTGATGTTCTACTCCTAAGTCCATTGAAATGTTTTTAAGGTGTTACCACATATTTAAAATTTAAACTGGCCCAGGGTTTTTTTTTCTTTTTATTTTTAAAGCAGAATAATTGTTTTCACCTAATTTTTAATGTATGTATAATAGATACTTTAATGTATCCAGATATATTAATACAACCAATTTATATTGCTACATACAAAGTTCCATAATTTGAAAGTATGGTCAATCTTCAGGGACAGTCAGTTTTCAAATTCCCAAAGTTTTCAATACTTGGGAACTTAAACTATCATTAATAGATCTTGCTTTCCTGAACACAACCCCATCTGATGCAATGTGAGTAGTTAGGTGAAATAAGCAGGGTTTGACCCAATGGTAATATCTATTAGTAATTGATGATACAATTATGATATAAAATACAAACAAGGGACACTGAATTTGGTGTAATAAGAAAGAAAATAGAATTCAATGCTGTCTGTTCCAGCTCTCAAATTGCCAATTTGTTGAAAACAAGCAGGCTGAAATTCTGTAGACAAGCATCCATAYTAGGCAAATGGCTTTGTTCATTTTTACCCACATATAGCAAATAATTCTGTTGATATGGACAGTTGGACTTCCATTCATTAAACCAGATTTCTAGATGAAATTAAGGGAAAACAGCATTCATTTTCTACAAAGAATTTTCTTTCTTTGAAATCAGTCCAGTTGCAGAGTTTGTGTGTGTGTATGTGTGTGTGTGTGTGTGTGTGTGTGCGTGTGTGTGTGTGTTTGAGGAGGTTTACTCCTTCAAAAATCCCCAAACAAAACCACAAATTAACAGAATCACCACTGCAGTCCAAGATGAACACCTGCCTGCAGTACAAGAAGCACTCAAATCCTTAACAGCAAAGCTAGATTCTCCTAGATTTCTTTCTCTTAGTGGCCCTATAGCTTTGTTAGATACATTGAGGAAGTGCATGTTTACCTGAAAGTAAAGCAGGAAGAGGTGAAATATTGCATCTATTTCCTTCTCTATGACAATAACCCTCAGGTTTATTGCAAGAAGAAAGACAGTGCCCTGAATCCACTGAGCATGGTTTGTATGTTATGCCTCTGGGCAAATGCAAAATGGCTTTTTTACAGATACACTTTCCTATTTGTTTATATTTTCAGAGCTGGGGTGGTTTTTTTGTTTGTTTGTTTGTTTGGGGTTTTTTGGTGTTGTTGTGGGGTTTTTTTGGTGTTTAAGTCCATGTTTATATAGACATCTCTGCCTGACAGAGAAGTAATCACAGGAGAAACACTCCTGCTGCAGAATTTACATGCCACCCAGAGAGGACAGGAGGGAAGGGTGATTCTTCTTTGCAACATATTTATTGAGAACCAGAGGTGTCCTGCAGTAATGGCTGCTCTTTTTCTGCTTCCCTAGCCTCTGGCAACTTGACTTCCAGAGGACTTGAACAATTAGTGGTTGATGTCCATCCAGTAGCAGCTGCAGAAGTGACTCAGAGACAGTTAATATATCTGTATTTGCTCCCAGATAGATAGATAGATAGATCTCTGCTAGGCAGCCCTGAGGCTGGCAAAGCTCTGTGGCTAAGCCACCAGACCTCCCACTCCTCTGTTCTCAGGCTTTGCACAATGGGCTGGACAGAGATGAATGATGAGCAGGCTGGAGTCCCACAGATAAGCACCTCTGATCAGCAAGGAAGGGTTAATGTTGCAAAGGGAAAGAATAYTCTTTTTGTCCCAGAAAGATTGCCCAAAATGAGTAATATTAMATATAGAAGAGTCTCACCCCTGGAGAGGTGAATGACTTTGGAAAGCTGGAAAAAAACCCAAGTGTTCCCACTTGAAACATCTCCATACCTACATCTGAATCTGTGTGCTGGATAGATCCATCAGTACTTGATTAATCCAGAACCAATAACAAGAAAAGGAAGGCTCATTCTAAGACAGTAAATGTGCCTAGGCTGAACCCAGCACTGAGCTAGGATTCTGTTTTAGCATAAACTTGTGCAATATGTGACCTGAAGTAATTTGTGATCTTTTTACTGTATTAATTGGTATAAAATCATCTGTGCTTGGAATGGTTATGCCGAGATTTGTATCACCCCTGCCAGTAAAGGCAGAGGTACAGATCTGCAATAGAAAGGACGGGTGGATCCGAGGAAGAGCTGGATTTTGCTGGAGATTATGGCGGGAATGACTGGACACTTAAGGACACTTAACGSCGGATATGGGYCTTATTGGTGTCKTTGGACACTGCAKCAGAATACCAAGTTCTYRGAAACCTAATCAAGTCTACATGGCTGCCCAGAAAGCTATTCAGCAGAGCAACTGCACTGAAGAAGAAGATGACATGAATATGCAAAAGGAGATGGAAAAAGCAAGGAGTGTTGCAACTCGAAGTCCAGCCAAAAACCTGTATAAAAATCGGCCCAGCTGAAGCCGAGTTTGTGAACTGTGGGGGGCATGGTGCGATAGAGGCYGTGTCTGCAGTTCATCCAGTGCTGATCCCGGGCTCAGCGCTGCCTTTTGTCTGTGGCATTCTGGTATTTTTGTCTCACGATTCCATGATAAATTATTTTATTAATTTATTATTGGCTGTTCAGTTATAACACTTGTTTACAAAGTGTTACGTTTTGACATCCTTCTTAGGCTTTCCCAACAGTGTCAATGCACGCTTTTGACTGAGGTAAAACATAGGTCGTCTCCATTCTCCATGAAACAAGGGTGACATTTAGATTATTTGTTCATGTTTTGCTGGTTAAGATCCCAGTTCTACACTGCATTCACTCAGCTTCAGAAGGGCTTTTTTTACTGGACAGCAAAGGACAGAAAAAAAAGAGCACGTGTCATTTTTCCATCACTACTACGGAAATTTGAGCAACAACTTTCAAACTGCAAGGTAATAAACTCTTTATTTGGTAAAAACCATTTAGGTCAATATTATATATTTTTATGGTATCTCAAGAAAATTTGAGTTTGCAGGTTTAGTGTACAACCTGTATATGGTCTCCTGGGAATATAGCTACAAAACTTTTGCTACAATGTAATTACTACATGAATTATTTGCCAGAAGGAACACTTTAAGGGGGCACACGTTCCTTCAATTACTTGTTTGGGGAGATTTTGCAAATTATCCAGTAACAAGAGTAGCGAACAGATACTTACTACCAAGTACTTAATTTACTTAGTAAAAGATATAATAGGCATTCAACATTAAATAAAAACATTGCTCAGTAAAGAAATTAATTCATCCTGCATGYCTTGAAATTACTGAAAAATCCTCTAAGAGGTGTTACTAGAATGGGTGCATTATTTTATTACTATTATCAATCCAAATGCAGAGCCATCCCCTTTAGGGAAGAGTGCAGATGATTCAAGGAATCAAGTCAGAACTTGAGCAGAGTTGCAGGCCTGCCTCCAGGATCAGTAGTAGATGCCTGTTCCACTTGAGACACTGGAATTTAATAACAAAAGCTGTAGAAGGGAACAAACAAGGAAAATCCATGTTACAATAGATCCCTTGGGAACAGAGAAATAAAAGTGCCTGTGCAGGGAGATGGGACGAAAAAACACAAAAGGAATTGATTTGAATAAGATACAGGTTCTGAGGTGAGTGGCTATTGTGGAATAATRATCAACACATGCCAGTGCTGCAGGCAAACCTATCTCCACTTGTGACCAAAAGGTAAAAATTGATTGTCTAAAAAGTGGACCTTGTCAGGAAAATTTGGATTGATATTGATATACCATAGGAGAGATAAGGAGAAGCTCATAGTMATGAAATTATTTCTTCTCTTCTGTGGTAGCTCAGCCTGTGTTTACTAATGTTTTTCTACACAGGCAAAACAAATTTTTTCCTCACAGACAAAGCTGGCTAGTTCTAGTCATAGCTGCTGTGACAGAGGTTGAAGAAGTGCTGAAAGAATTCCCCAGAAGTCCTGACAAAGGAAGGATTTGGCCTGACATCTCAAGGAGCTTTATATTATGTGCTGGGGCGCCACGTCAGCTACCACATCACAACTTTTGCTAAACAGTGCTGGCAACTACAAGTGGAAGAATGTGCTTCATCCTGCCCAAAGATGGTTGCCCAGCATCCAGGCATCTTCTGGAGGTATAGCCTCTCCAAACAGCTTATTCCATGGGGTTTTTTCCTGTCAAAATTTACTTGTATTTTCTACCTTGTGGAATTTACTTTACTTGGCAGACTTCTCTCTGCATCCAAACTCCAGTATGGGCCATGGTTTTGGAAGTTAATCCAAGCAGTTTTGAYTGATGTGGTGTCAGGAGACTCTGAGATGCCTGAAACCACAGAACAAAAGAACTCTGGAGAGATGTGTTGAGGTGCAGATAGCTTTGTGTGCAAGAGCAGACTGAGATGCAGATTGAGCTCTGGTTGGGAACTCAGACAAGAGGCTGTGAACTGCTGGTCCTCTGCACAACAAAGGGCAGGAAGTCTGGTGTTGGCCAGCCAGGGGAAAGGGGAGCTGAGAAGTACAAAAGGGCAGGATGACCGGTGCTGCCAACCAGGTGAATGGACGCTGGGAGACACAGCAGGAGGTGAGGACTCAGGAGGAAGAGTGAGGCTTGAGCTCACTTGGACTGTGAGGGTATAAAAGCCCAGGGGTTCCTTTGCTCGGGATCCTCCTCAGAGGCACTCGCTTGTGCTGCTTCTGTGTTACTGCGCTGTGAATATATTGTTCCATGGAATGAGACATCTGAGACTCTGCCCTAGGAAGTMTCCTCTGACTGTGAGAGTGAGGGGAACAGGGACTCAAGCAAGGTTCCCAGTGTGTCACTGGAGCATTTTGTCCCAGTGTGTCACCTGCTGTGAAGAGGCTTCAGTCCCAGCAGTGACAGTCTCGGGTGGTGGGAGTGTKACTGCCAGGGTCTCATGAATGGTCAGGCTGAGAAGTCTCCTTAATTGGTGTCTGGAAAAGCCCCTGATGATTTATTAAAATATGAATCTAATATCGATATCCAATTGTGATGGACAAAAGACCCTCTAACAGTTAAAGTTAGAAAGTGTATGTTTATTATGCCGGGCAGCGCATGGGATGGCTCCCTAATGCGCACTGCGAAGATCACAGGTAATKACAAAGCCTTTTATTTAYAAAAGTGTTGAATACACAAAATACAAATGCATTTTCATACCCCTGTTCCTCCTCTTCTCCGCTTCGTATGCTMATTAACAAAAAGGCCATTAAGCATGYGTAGTTTGTTCYCTGAAATSRGYCGGTGGTCTTTTTATGAGGAGTGGTCACCTAAAGGAGGAAGTAAAATGAGTCTTCCTCGTCCTAAACTTTCAACCCTTTCAATGCAGATGTGATTGATGAACCCTTAGTAGAACTCCTCCTTTCCTGTTTTCCAGGACTATTCCAATGATTTCTGGAAACAGGAGGTTTGCAATTGTCTTGCGTTCCTGGGATTTAGTAGAYCAGTTTCCCTGTTTTTCACTGAAAACACAGCACACAAACTTAAAGTTGACAAGCAATGAGTGAGTAGATCCGGGACAGTTTATCTCAGATCCAGCTCCATCTAACTATCCTCTAACTTTTAACTGATTTCAGCAAAGCTTATCTATTCATTTCAGCTATATCAGCAAATCTATTGTTAACTACAATTTTAACTTTTCTAAGAATATTTACTTTAAAATTAGTGTCTCACGGAAACATCTGAGTTCCTATTTTGGAAAATTCACCTCTATATACCACATTATACCAATACCCAACAAAACACACTCTTTTAAATTTGTTATGGATGCATAAATTAATTGGATGAGGATGTGCTAAGTATCATCATGGTCTCTAATATTCATCTTGAATTGCACTTATACAACCAGCTCAGGCTATGCTGCTTGAGTCTTCTTCAGGTACACCCTTCGTACTAAGAAAGAGTTGTGTTGCTATTGCACCTCTTCTGTGGTTGCCAGCTTCTTAAAAAGAAGTGTGTTATGGCTACTGCATTCTCAAAAAATTAGAACAGCCTGTAAGCTGAGTATGGTCCAGATGTCTTATCCTATTTTATGTTGCTCCACACTGCATGTGCACCCAATAGAAACACTGATATCCCATGTCAGGTTTCTGAAAATAGATATCCACTTAAAATGATAGTATGTTTTTTCTYATAGAAAATTTAAAACATTAGCATCTTTGCATTAGGACTTACAAAACTTCAACAGAAGAACTATTCTGATTTTTTTATTTCTTGGAATTTTTAGGAAGAAAATCTGAAACYGTTTCAACCCACTATTACTTCTGAATGGGAAAACAGATCTTGAAAATTATTGAGCAAAGARCAGCAGGTAGGTTTCCAGGCAAGGCTAATGTAATGAATAATGGTTCCATATTCACAGGCAGCATTTACTCTCTGGCTCATTGCCATATGGAGGTGAACAGGAATCTCCCATGGTGTGTAGACTCCATCTACATTYCCCCCTTCCTGGTCATTGACTGAAGAAGAGTTTTGGGATATGAGAATCCTGGGGGTACCATCATATGCTACCATGTGAATTGCACGGCCACACATTCCTTTCTCTATACTTACCATGCTCCCTGTATGATGGAATGACTTTCCTAGTGTGATATTTATRTGCCTCCAGTGTGTTTTCTGCATTACCTCACAAACTGAAAATGCTGCCTTTAAATAAGGGCTATATGAAGGAAGTTTCTTGGGCAACAGACATCTGGATGCAGTTTTTCTCCTCAACYCTTATGCATGGAAACTATCCCTCTGGGATAAAAAAAAGAAATAGGATAGGCAAAGAATTAATAAATTCAGTTGAGAATTAAGTTTACATGGACTTCACTCCTCATTTTCTCAGCTGAAATAAATAAATGTATAAACAAATAAATAAATTGCACATGGATACTGTGTAAGTTTTCATTTCAAGAAAATTAATTATAATGCAATGACAAATTTAAAACATGCCTCCTGRTCCAGAGTCTAGAGAATCTGTCATGAGTCTTCAAAAAGAAATAGTCAGTACCCAGGAAAGAATATGAATAAATCAACTGAAATTTGAACATATATATAATTTATCCTGTGCATTCCTAAATACTCTTTTACAGAAAATTTTGCATTAGCAAACTCCTTCAAGAACTTTATCTCGTTTTTATTGTGTCAGAATTTGTTTCCTTCAATTTTTCCTTAGAACATGAACTTTCCGTAGAGCTGCTCCGTGCTGCACCTTTTGCTGAATAGGGTGACATGATCCCTTGCTATGCATTTGAATTTAYGACTGCAAAAGACAAGAGGGAAAATGTAGCAACACTTTCCCACAGCGTGCTGAGGGTTATTTCAAACATTGAAACCTTAACAAATGTTGTAATATGTCATTACATAACTTAACCAGCTGTTATCTCCCTTGGTTACCCAGTTCCACAGCAACCCGATGTTCTGAAAAATTAAAGTTCTGGGTGTCTTTCTGTAATATATACAACCTCCTTTCACCAGATTTTTATTCTGTGGTAGCAGCTTGGAGGTAGCAAAGGCTCTGTATGCTTTGTACTGATCTTTCTTAAAGAATATACATATATATTTCTATTTCTATAAATTRTTGACTCTGTAAACTTCTAAAAATGCTTCTCCTTTACCACTAAAAGTTTTGGAACTAGGTTTTAAGTGCTATTRTACTGTGGGCCTCAARTAGAATCAACTTTTCTGAAGACTAGGTGGTACTGAAAGACATCCCACAAATATTWATTCCATCTTAACAACTGAAGTGTTTATGAATTTCCTTACCTCTCAAATAAATAGAGATCACTCACTTGCCATTTCATGCTCTCAGAATTTTATCTTTTCTGCTGCTGTGATAGATAGCCACTGTGCATTTGAATTTGAGTTTCAGCTACACTACTTCTTGGTTTTTACTGTTCAATTTTTCAGTACATCACAGCAAATTTCTCATCCATCTCTTGTCTGGGCCAACCCCAGGTATTCAAACAATGTTTTATACCATTTTTTCACTGTGGTACTATAGATAGTTAAATRTAACCTTCTTTTTGGTAAACCTGGCCTTCCATATAATATTACAGTGGTTTTGYCTGACATCTTTTGTCTCCTGCAGCAAGTCTTTCATTCMGCACTGAGCTGAATTAAATTTCGGTGTGGGAGCAGGGGAAGGAAAAATCTTTGTGAAGATAACCTCAAAAAGCATGGTTCTTTCTGTATAATCACATCTTTCTTTGTGAGCTCAGAGTTGAGCTGCTGCTTGCTGTTGATACYGAATTAATAACCTGGTCAGCAAAAYAGTTCTCTYTCTCAAAAATCTTGCAAATCTTAATGATCTAGATGGCTTTCCTACAGACTGCCTGCGCATTTTATTAAAAACATTAAGGCAGTAACTAATGTACTGTACACTCCTGTGTTGTGAACAAGACTAATGCACCCAGAGTTGTATTGTCTCTGATGATGTCTCTTTYATTTTTCATCTCTTCCACATTACTTTTTTTTTATTAGTGGCAGTGGCATTGCAATGGTTTTCATGTTGTTATAAAGACATTCAGAGGTGCTTACAGTGAAAGGAGTTATTTTCTTCAACAAGAATCTCAGCAACATGTGGTACGWTTTTCCCATCTTGAGGGTATGATTTCCCAATTCTTTACTTCTCTTTGTTTGGTCTCTTCCTTTCATTGTGCTCTCTTGGAGAACACTTGAAGATTTTGCTTGGGTCTAGCCACAAAGAACTCTTCTGAATTTCACTTTTACATAAAAAAATAGTTTCACAATACTCCTGATCTGAATAGCTTCTTCTCTTTTCACCAGTGTTAGTTAGGATTAATTTTTTTTTTWACCTGCCTCACCACAGCTGTAAATTTCGCATACAGTTGTTTGTGGCTCCAAACCCAGTGTACAAAGTCCCTGCACTATRTTTCAGCAGGTCTTTCTTTTCCTTTCCTTTTTTGGGATTCCCTTTAATTCCTTAGACACGTTGGACTTTTGTCTTTGTCACCATATTCAACGGCCCATCTACGTTCAAAACCATCTCAGAACAGCTATTGTGTAACAGCTATTTTCTACATGGTTTTCACTAAGGTCTTTACATTCTTATTTCTGTTTTCCTGCATCTAAAGCACTRATAAAAATACAAAGAAGCTAAAAACATCCTACTTTTCCAATGACTACTCCCTTAACTAGAAATTAAGTCCCTCCACAGAGGGAAGAATATAGGCTTCTGTGGAAACTATGAAGGATTGTCTTAAATTGATCACGATAGTGAGTTAGGCAGGAGTACAGACTTCATACTGAACAGCAGAAAAACATTCTTCTTCTGGTTTTGTAACCTCTACTCTGAATATGTGTGCACTGGGAAACCTTCAGTAGAATGATCAGAGCAAACTTAAAGCTYGGATGGCCACAGCGGTTTTGCAATGCCTAGGGAAGGAGCCTTACTCATTCCTCCTGCACAAATATTCCTGCAGCCATGCAGTGAAGTCAATCGTGGGACTAGGTGACAGGAAGAAATAATTAAAATTGTTATTTTTGGTCTGCACAAGTTCCTTATTTAGCTAACCTTGTGGTCACACAGACRACTGTGCTGTAACAAGGGAGTGGGTGCAAGCCGTGGGTAACTGCGRGTGGGACTGATTCTTCTGACAGGATTGGCTTACATCAGCTTAAAGTATTAACTGAACAGCAGCTGAAGTGAATTAACTGATTCAGCCCTTTTTGAAAGAGTCTTCATCTGAGTTACAGATAAGTATKTGACATAAAATAATTGTGTGAATTSAGCAGGGATATTGAAGAAGTAATCATTGTAAAATGAGTTGATAAAGCACATATTCCTTATGCAAAYAGTTCTTGAGTCAAGGCTAAAGTTATTTCCTGTTAAAGGCTTAGTGATGTTTTATAAGTGTTGTTCAAATGTGTTGTTGCAGCTCTTGAGAATAGATGGTCTGAATTTCTTCTGAGTGATTTCTGCTGTTTWTTGAAGAAGTTTAAAATTTATTTATTCTAAACTTGCCCTCTCCTAATTGCCTTGGTTCTAATAATGTGTTACCAGATACATTCAGTGTTTCACCATYACTTATTCATTTATTCCAACAATAGCTGGAATCAAGTATCAGCATTAGAATCAATTGAAACATTGTCCACAGAATATCTAAACTTGAAAGCCAGTCCTTTTTCCTTCATTATTTTGAGTTTGGTTGTTTAACCTCTTCTAGTGCACTTCTATGCGTCTTCTCTATTCTTCTTTTAACCAAATCACGGCCAAGTAAAGGATGGCCCTTCATATTTTGCCTGAATTACTCCACCAATAAATGCCAAATAAGAATGCATACAGACGTTTTAAGAAGAAGAAGAAGGAAAAAAAGATCTTTCACTAGCTGCAGGTTCATGATAAATTTCCAAAGATTTAACTGTATTTGTACATGAATCACAGTCAAATTCAGCTTGGCTCCTCTTAGCAGTATTAAGWCTGTAAGATTTATAAGAATAAGCAGGAGAGGACCTGGTTACGTGGACAAGCTCAAAGCTCGTTTTATTACTACTAGAAGAGGATATCCAATTAGAAATCCAATCTAGTTTTACTTAAGTTCCTTGACTGCTTACATTTAGTTGATTCTTCTGTCAGTTCTTGACCTTTTCAGCTTGGAGGTGTGTCTTAGTGAATGTAGCATGTTACACACATTTTCTGAGATGCCATTTTCTTTAATTGTTTGATGATTAATTGCTCAAGACACATATAAGAGTCCAAACTGCCTCCCAGTGGTCAGGAAAAAAAAATTAATTTTAAGAACTGCAAACAAACCCTTGTAATACYCTATTCATACCTCCCTAATAAAGAGCTATTTCAGAATAGCAAATTGAGTAACTTTCAGGGTAAATACGGAGTTTAGCAAAGGATGTAAACAGCTCCGATGCAGAGATTTCAATAAAGATTAAAATTCATATTTTTAAAACTTGGTCTACTTAAAGCTAGTACAACATCAATAATCATWCACTTGTGATATGATATAATTTACAGATTCTGTCTGTATGGTTCATTAACTTAACCTCAGCGAGTACAGTGGTATCATTTGCATGGCTGTATACCCTTCTTGTGGGTTGTTTTGTACCCATACATTGCTGTAGAATTTCTAACAACTTTTCCCATATCCTAACTTGCTAGTTTGGATTTTTTTTAATTCTCATTTGGATTTTTTTTATTAATCTGTGAACAACTTCTTTCAAGCAACATTATTAGGCCATTAGCTATATACTCATCAACACCAGCCTTCCATTCTCTGACCCAATTTACARAAATAATCCTTACTTGTGCAGCTTCAGACTTCCATTGGATCTGTTCTGGGAATCCTTTGCCAATGATCTCATATGTYGCTATGTCTCTTCCTTGGGACATTGAAAGATGCTCAATGCAGCTACAGAAGAAAGAGGTTTTAGATTTTACTCACAAGTTCAACCCTTCAGGTACAAGCATTCACTGATTACCATACATCATGCAAGCAAAACTTAGCCAAATCAATGTGGACTAGGATATTTAGGACCAGACATTCAATAGTAAATGCCTACACTTCGCAGTGCTTCTTGTTGCCTTCTAAACAGAAAAGTAAGTGAAATACAATGTAGAGAAAGACATCAACTTGAATGGGAATCTGCTTCCAAGAAATCTCATCAGAAAAGTGACATCTCTATGACCCTGGATTCCGTTTTCATCTGCTAAATCATGGACAGACCTATTAAAGTAAATAGATACTAGGCTGTTCATTCATTTTTGCAACCTTTTATTTTTAAAACATGAACTGCACAGGATCCTCAGAAAAAACCCCAAAACAAAGCCTGGCTCAAAGCCAGGTTGAAGAATGACAAAGAAAGGAGGGAGATCCATAAACTAAGGGTAAACTTTTCCCAAATGAGGTTGTTCAGCTGTGGGTATAACTGCACATTCCACTTGAATCCTTTTCATATGTGTTTTGAACACAGTTCTTACTGCAAAACAATTTTCTTTTTTTCTTGAATACTGCATACCAACATGATACACAGCCTCTATTATCTAAATACTCCAGGGAACTGTTAGAACAATTTACTGACTGCTTGTTCTGAGTAACAGTTTTAATTGTTTTCAAATATTATACTTGGGTTTTTATTCAACTTCTTAGTTTTGTTTTATGGACATGGAGGAATGGAACAGTTGCATAAATACTAAGCACATTTTTTTCACCACAGCTCTACTTGAGCCCTAATTTATTATTATGAAACTCCCACATTAGGAACTGAACCAAAAAAAAGTTTGTTTTGTAGGAAGATAACAAACTCCTTTTTCTTCTATTTCTATATATTTAAAATATTGTAATTGGTCCATGTGAAGTGAGGCTTCCTTATCATTACTAAAACACCTTTCTTTTATCACGTAAAAGCAGACACAGCCTTCTGCGGTTATAATGAGGAGAAGGAGTTCAAGATGAGACTTGGGTGGTTCCCCTTCTCACAAGAGCACTAAATGAAGACATGGTTTTGGGTCTTTTTTTCAGACAGAATCAGAACRTGGGCTGGAGGAAAGGGTTGGCAGTGCCATCATACCTGCTGTCCTTCACCACTCCCTGATACGTCTCAGATGCTACAACCCCACCTGCAAATCCTTCTTCAGTCTTTTGGGTTTTGGCATGAGAGGTATCTGGTGAAAGAAAAAAGCTTCCTGAGAGTCAAGTGCATTCTGAAGGAACATCTTCTCTTTGGCARCGGGTTTACACACAGGAACYYAAACTGAGACAGTAGTGTTCCCATCACCAGGATGTCATACTGATCCATGAATAAGYYTCCTTCTGAGTTTCTTCAGATGTGACTGACTTACTGATTCARCAGAAAACAAGAACAAAATACACTGGCTGACACCTTAGATGGCAAGGAGAGTCATACATTACAAACTCACATTCCAGCATAAACAAAGAGTCTTTAGGTTAACTGCTCTGTCCTGAATTATAAAAATGGTGTATGAGACAAACAACCACGTGCCTACTGTCTTGAATTATTCCAGCCTCCCTCACTCAGTCTTTCAACACTGTGAAATGAGGGCCCTCCCCTAGGAGACAGTAGTGGAGGAGTAAGGACTTGGCTATGTTTGAGTCGCATGACCTGATATGTGCCTGTACTTTCTAATGACAGGAGATAGGATTGTTCCCATCCTGTAGCCTCAGCTATCTCTTCATGGGTTGTCTCCTCTACTTCTAAGGATGAGGAAGGGCTCTTTCTTGGCAAGGCTGACTGTATTTTTGGGGTTGAGTGGGGCTGGACAGAAGAGGAGCTGTCTGTACATTTATTGTCCCATTATAGGATGTGACCTGGAACACTGGC
The DNA here is from genome assembly GCA_902810485.1 of Alauda arvensis. Lineage (NCBI taxonomy): Eukaryota > Metazoa > Chordata > Aves > Passeriformes > Alaudidae > Alauda > Alauda arvensis. The sequence goes on from CADDXX010000709.1 coordinate 322,560, forward strand.
CAGCACAAGTAGGGAAAGAAAAAGACTGCAATCTTCTCGGCTCCTGGTAAACACACTGTCAGTCCTGGTAACCACCCTGAGGTAAACATTTTCTGTCTTGCAAAGYCATCACRTGAGGAAAGACTGCTCCTCTGMAAAACCAGAACTGAGTTACCCATTMTTTTGTGTTTCTTTGCACAGGGCATGCTCAGCATTACAACTCTGCCACTTGACGGTGTAGGTTTATTTTGTGAAGTTTGTCTCTGGGTATGTTTGTGTTTTTCTCTTTGGGTTTGTTGCAGTCCAGGGGGCATTCTGCATGCACTTCAGCTTATCAGTGTGATAGCTCTCCATAATTTGTAAGGATGGGGTGGTGGATGACTGGGTAGAGAGTTGTAAGTAATTCTCCACATAAATTGCTCTATCTGAATGCTCCGTCTAAGGCTTCAAAATCAGTTTCCCTGCAGCAGGAGATTCTCCATGCTGAGGAGAGGCTAGAAGAAGAACAGCAGAGTATTCAGCAGCATGTTCAGCAACTGCTTTCTATTATGCAAGAGTTTAAAGGAATGTGGACAGCCTGCCGAAATCCTCCTCATGTGACCAAGATCACAGCAACAACCCAGAGCCAAATGAACAACCCAGCTCCTATGCRCTAATACAAAAACACAGCTAGAAGGGCATGGTGGAAGTCTAGTTTYCAATATGGTAAACAGGATTTTAATCTCAGAAGGTTGCTCAGATGGCTGCCTTATGCACTATGGAAMAACTTTTCAATTAAATTTCCACATCACCATATTTAACACACTTTTCACTCAATATTATTCATCAGATCCTTTAAAATTAATCTCTGCCCTGTGTGAGCTTTAAAAAGCAGAAGGGGAAAAATGCTTATTTGCCTTATGAAATCTGTGACTTACTTGTGTTGGTTATTACTTCTATGCTAGTTCTATGATTTTGTGTTGCAGGAWTAGGATAGAAATGGCTCTCACACACAACAAAACAGGTGGGTATTTGAGCTGAATCATCACAAAAATAAAAATCATAGCAATTGCCTGCATTGCAGAGATTTTGGAAAGGTTAAGAACATAATTATAGCTTAATATGGAAGGCTCCAGATATAAATTATGATGCAATATTTGGCAACAGGTGAATAATTTCTGTTTCTTTTGTAGAGAAGTGRYATCCTGTTTCAGGGTCTCTTAGTTTTCCTYAAATTGATAAGGACAGGCATTTCAGTCATCTGTTTCTCTGCATTAAGATATGTTTCCCTTTCAGATATAAATAGGTGGCTTTATACCATCAGGTGTCAAGCCAAGTCACTACTGCTTTAAATCTGGCCTTGAAAATAATACCCCTATCAATTACAAATATATTTTCGTATATTTTAGTARACAGTTTGTAATTGAGAAGTTATTTATTATGTTGGGTTTGTTATCTGTCATGAAGGGGGAAGTCCTGTTTATGAACTAAACATTTTGACTGTTAAGTTTTTAATATGTGTATTTAATGCTAGTATTTATTTGCAAATATAATATAATATCATATTATATCATATACAGAATTTATACATAACCATAGTAGATATGCAAAAACATAACAAAAATCTTCTATGTGTTGGGCATAGTAGAGATTTAAATTATACCTCATAGTCTGAGGATCACAAGGACTTAAGGGGACTATATCTGTATGCCCTCTTMCATGAAGTGCATAATTGCAACGTAACAGCTCCCCTTTGAGAATTAAAAGCTTGTTTCTGATACTYCCACCATCTGGTCAGTAGGAATGATGAGCAAAGCCAGTAAACAGTATCCTTAAATAAGGCACATATAGTGCTTACAAATTCTCAAAGTAAAAGGCACCATTTTCAAGGAAAGTGTTCACAAAATTCTTTACACTTTGCAGTTTGTTGCAACCAAAATTACACTTTTCTCTAAGCCAGGGAAAAACTCCATTTCACTTTGTTGCAAGAAGAAAGGAGTTCTTGAACTTTTTAAGCAATGGATGTCAGCACAGGGWAGCAAGGAGTTTCCTGGGCAATGACAGTAAACTGGGAACAAGAAGATCAAATCTTCAAAAATGTCTTTTGCTACTGGCTAGCTGCCTTTGCAATTCAGATTTTATCTGTCCTCAGACTGTGCTGTGTTCAACAAGGCAGAAACAAAACACAGAAGAGGAGGGGACTACAGTTCAAAGAAATCAAATAATAGATATTTAAATTAAGATTGTACGTTATCTTGCTGTAGGAGAAGTAAATTATGTAGCTCCTTATGGGAAAAGGGTTATATACCTTACTCTGAGATGGTAAAACGAGTTCAAGTGTCTTGTCAGGAACTGATTACAAAACAGTAAAATATAATCCTAACAGCATAGTGACTAACCAACTATTTAAAGAATGCTTACCATGTTAAACAAATTGCTCTGTAAAAACACTGTAAATGGTGATAAACTGTAGAAAATTACAGGGTTGGTTTTTTCCAACAAATGTGAATTTTTAATAAAATCTTGCTCTTTCTGCTATTCACTTTTGGACTGAGCCAGCCAGAAGGCTGCCCTCCCAAGTATGAGTCAGATCACAGCAATTTTAGAAGTTATTACAGGTTCAAATAGGAAAAGTTTCATATTACTGTGATTTTCAGACATTTGTTTATACGACATATAAAGATAATTTTAAAGTTCAAGTACCAACTTTGTAAGGTGGTGTGTTTATTATTATTATTATTATTATTATTATTATTATTATTATTATTGTTGTTGTTGTTGTTGTTGTTGTTGTTGTTGTTGTTGTTGTTGTTGTTATTATTATTATTATTGTTCCCTCAGACAAAGTATAATGGTAGATGAAAACTGGAGGCCAACTGATGAGTAGGGCTCTTCTTAAATGTGGCCTGGTGAATGCAGCTCTGCACAGTCACATCGATCATTTCTTTTTCCATATTTTGTGGGTTCAGTCAGAGTCAGACTGATGACTCAGAAATTAACAAATACACACTCGAGCATCACCTCCTTTCTCACTATTTTTTGTAAGCTTTATGCTGCCAGGGCAGCCACACAAGAAGATTTAAGCCATCTGACCATGTGTCTTGGTTTGAAAGACAGGTGTCTGCTAGGGAAAGCTGGAGCCCTCCCCTTGCAATGGAGAATGCAAACCCCCTCCCTCCAAATTATTATAAATTTGAAATTAAGGGTCTTTCAGGCAAAAAGATGTGGAAATGGGAATAACAGGGTTTTTTTACTAATATATATATATATAACAAAGCAAACAAAGAAACAAACAGCTACAGCATTAATAATAAGGCAGAACCAAGAACCTCGAGGGACCACAAATCCCAGGGCAGTCTGATGTCAGTGTCTCCCACTGTAACGGTGGGAGATCCCGGGCTGGTGATGAGGTAGATGGGCAGTTCCGCAGTGGTGGCTGGAACAGCAGAGATGTCCTGGCAGAACAGAGGTGTGAGGTCAGCGTAGGCAAAAGCCTCAAAGCGACGGCGGGGACAGGGTCGAGCCCACTCCAGTAGGGCAGGAGGAGAGATCAGAAATCCCCGGGCACACAATCAGATGGTGGTAGGTTTTCCCAGGAGCGGAGTCGATGGTGACAGTGAAACTCCTCCTGCAGCAAGCCAACAACTCCCCTGCCCTCTCTCCTCCAGTGCCAAGGGCAAGAGTGCCCAGCCCCCAGCTCCCCTGTCCCTTCGGTCTTCCCTTCCCTGGTTTCTTTTGTCTTTCCTTAAGTACCGACAATCACTCAGTCCTTAGTGGGAAAGAAGTCCTTGAGGGAAAAAATTCCAAAAGGCAAAAAAAAACGAAAAAAAAAACCAAAACCAAATCTAACCCCCAACACCATGGCTATGAAAAAGTGGGGTTTTATATCAGAAAATTTAACTAGGAAGGCAGGGGGGAGGGAGGAGGTTTGGTACTTTGAATCTTGTAGCTAAGGGTGTTYTTAGTACCATGTGAATTAGCAGTATGTCTCACTAGTTGGACCTAACCTTAACTACAGCAAGGCAGGTACAGCAGCATCTTTTTACTAGTAGTGTGTGTTGCAGTAGCTACTTTCATTATAGTGCAAGCTTTTAAAAATTAATTTGCAGCTACAAACTATTTTCTTCTCAGCAAATAAATGCAGTCATAACTAGGCTACTTCTGTCTTCTATAGAAAGCTTGTATTTCTAGTGTGCCTAACCTGCAGTGTAGTTGGCTTCTTATCATGCTGGAAGTGCTGTGGTTCCACTGGTGTTACTGAGAACAGCAGAATAAGCCTATGTGAAACAATATGACCTTGACTGCCAGCCTCCCATCCAACTCTCCACCATTGCCCTACTCAAGAGGATAGGTGAACAAAATATCAGAAAAAAAAAAACATAAGGTTGACTTAAGGGCAGGGAAATCAGTCACCAATTACCAGCAACGCCAAAACTGAAAGTTTGTGGAAAATTAATTTTACCTACTGGCAATTAAGAATAAGGTAACAAGAAATACAAACAAGACTACAACCACCTTCTTTTCCTTGGGGGCTCATCTCCATTCCTTCATTCCCGACTCCTCTACTCCTACACACACACACACACACACACACACACACACAAAAGCCATGTAGAGGATTGGGAACAGGGGCTGTGGTCTGCTCATTAGTATTTGTCTCTGCCACTTCTTTCTCAACATGCTCTTTTCTTGCTACAGGAAGTGGTTCCTTCCATGGAAGGAACTTCATAAACTTCTCATGTGGTCAAAGACAGGTGAAAGGGATATTTTGTACCACAGAACATCATGCCCAGTATATGGGGAGTGTTGGTTGGAGGTGCTGATTGGTTCTGGGGGACAGTCTGGGCATAATTAAATTTTATTTTGTTTCAAAACTAAACTGTTTTTATCTGGACTCATGAGTTTTAGTATTCCCCTGATTCTCACAGAMAGTGGTGCAGGGGAGAGGGAAGTGAGGAAGCACCTGCCTAAGCTGCCAGCAAGGTCAAACCATGGCAGGTGTCCCCCAAGGCCTGCAGCATGAATGTCTGCTCCAGCATGCTCCTGAGGGAGCTGCAGGGGGAGAACCTGCACCACCACAGTCCTGTGCTTCAGGTATCAGCAGAGCCTCATGTTTTTCTCCATCTCCTCTCTCTGAGCTGCTGTGTATCATTTTTAACTCTACAATAAGAAKGTCATCACAGAGGTGCCAGCCACCAGGGTTGCTGACTGTCTCAGCTCTGGGCAGCTGTGGGTCTGTTTCGGACCCAGCTGGGCAGGTCCTGCTATTTTCTCACAAAAACCACTCCTGAMGTCTCCCTGCTGCCAGCACCTTGCCATGAAAACCCAACACAGAGCAACCCCTCTGGCTTCAGCCACTGAAACCACCAGATGCCACCAAAGTTACTCCAGGAAAGTTATTGAAAACTGTAAGAATAGCTAGGCTCTTTTAACTCCCTACATTATAAGTAGTAGCACGTTTCTTAATGTCTCTGGTAATAATGAGAATAATAACCATTTCAATCCAATCACCRTAGGGCAAAAGGTGATTGGTATTTAAGGCAAAAAGAATAAAAAATCAACRTAACTACATAACAAAGGAGTTCATCCAGATATTTTAAATCAATATATTTTACCCAAATGATTGTATACAGTCTACACTAGTTGAAGGGAAACATGAAGTCCAGCTCCTGGCCCTGCACAGGACAACSCCAAGAGTCACACTGTCACAGAAACAGTAASAAAAACAGAAACTCTCCAACAACATCTTTTCAGCGTTAGAGAACTAAGGCACTACTTTATTCTGGCCAGGATGTYATTCTGGCCAAGATATGCAATAGAAATTATTTCATCCACACATGCCTGGGGTTGTGCAGAAAATKAYAGAATCACACAGACTTCTTTTACCTGATTTTTCACACATTTATATATACAAAACCCGAAGAAATTCTCACTCATTGTTCCAAATTACGCAATTCTTACTATTCCATCTCCCACTGGTTACTGATCCCTTCCGYTTCCAAGCTAATTGGTCCTCATTCCTTGGTTCTCTTATCAGTCTTTTTTCCAGATCAGGTGACCGCTCCAGGGGGTTATGTTCGCTTCTCTCCTGCGYATTTTCTGGCTACTCCCAACCTGTTGATTTTAAACTCGTCAGACCTGGCTCGGTGAACTGAGTCTTTTGAAGAGAAAAAACTTCCCCTCCTCCCGGGCACAGGCAAACAAGCCTCTGACAAAAGTTAAGTAAAAAAAWTTTTAAAGTTATGTCATTTGCAACAACACCATGYGTCTGACAGCATTGCCCACACASTTCTCGAACTTTGTCAGGCTGGTGCTGTGACCTCTTCCCTGCAGAGGCCGTCGTGGTTGACATCTAGCATCATAAACTGCGAGATGACCAGGCAAGTCCACAACACACCAGGTGAGCAAATGGCTGACRGGCCTCACAGATTCACACAGTTTCAGTAAATGGGGTTACGCCAGGCTGGTGCTCAGTTCTACAAGGCTCAAACATAGGGTCAGTGTTTTTCAGTGTCTTTAACAATAATTTTGATGCAGAAGGCAAACGAAAACACACATAAGTATAAGTTTTGCCAGTGACACTATAATAGGGGGAGCCATGGACTCCCTCCAGGGCAAAGAGGCTCTACGGAGAGATCTGGAGAACAGGGCAATCACCAACCCTTTGAAATTTAACAGGAGCTAGCGAGAAATTCTCCCCCTGGGGCAAGGTAGTCCTGTTCTTACGTACAAACTGGGGGATGGGAGCCTGGAGGGCAGCCCTGCGAAAGAGATGGAGGTGGGGGGTGTTGGGCTGATGGCAAATGGAATCTGAGCCAGCAGTGCCCTGGCAGCCAGGAGGCCAGCCTGGGGACATCAGGCACAGCATCGGCGGCTAGGCAAGAGAGGGGATTGTCCTGCTCTGCTCTGCCTCACTTCGTGTGCTGGGGGCTGGTTTGGGTGCCACAATCTGAGAAGGACATTAAGCTATTAAGGAGTGCAGAGGAGAGTAGCCACGGTGGTGGGGCGTCTCAAGGGCAAGATTTACGAGGAGCAGCTGAGGTCACTTGGTTTAATTAGCCTGGAGAAGGGATGGGTGCGGGGTGATCCCATCGCCACCTATACCTTCCTTGAGGGAGTCAGTCTGGAGATGTGCTGATCTCCCCTCCCTGCGAGCAGCAGCAGAGCACAAGGGGGAACAAAGCTGCATTTATGATCTAGTGTTGGATAGTCCTGCAGGGAGCAGGGAGTTGGACATAATGAGCTTTATGGGCCATTCTAAACTGAGATTCTCTATGATTCGAGGGTTCTATAAGCTTCTCACAGCCTGATCAAATTCAAACCCTTGAAGACGAACACATTTCTAAACTCAGTGTAGGTTTTGAMAAGCAAGTGCCTCGACTCTCACCAGTTTAAGTCCCCTTGTTTATCACTGTTGCAATCAGAACTGTTTCAAGAAAGACTCCAGTCTGATGAACCACACTGCCACATTTAAACATGTTTCTGCCCACACACCAAGAGCTTCTTACAAAAAGTCTGARAAAGCTGCTCCAGAYAGGTGATAACAGCCACAAAAAATGCAAGTGACAGATCATTTGAACTGAGAGGTGAGTGTAGCATTACTTTTATCAAGTAATCTCCTGTTTTTCAGCCAAAATCCATTATTTCTCAAAGAAGAACTCCMATGCTAAGAAACACGTTTGAACACAATTGTGTAATTATAATTTCACAACACTCAAATACTACGCATCAACTCATTTCTCTTGTCAATTTTGTCCCCACATCAAGTATGAAGGTTACAGCAAGAGCTGGCTGATTCTCTTTTTCAGAATATTTCTCGAAAAAATTAGGGTTTTTTCAGCTGAAATAATTTTTCTCCATAGGGAAAAAAAAAAAGAGAGATCGCTGGAACTGATTCTTTTATAATTATCTATGGAAACTACAGTTATTTATTAGTCTGTATGCTTTTTTACAAGCCCATCTGTCTATCTTGTTATCCCAAACAAATTTTGGACCTGGTGGCTTATTCAAATTAAATTGTTATTTAAATTTTAAAAACTAATTTTCTAAAAATTTTGTGAAAGCAATGACTGAAAACAGCAGAAGCAGCAGAAAAAGTTTATYAGCAGTCGTTGGCTCAGATAAAATTCTACCATGATAAAGAAAAAGAATCTCAATGACCCAGCTTTCCTTCTGTTATGACAATGAGAGAAAATTGAGTCAGAGCTCCTGATTATCTGCATTTGCAAATTAAATCCACACATCTCTCCATCAGATGCAATTCCTCCAAGCAGTAAAAAAAAAAAAAAAAAAAAAAAAAAAAAAAAAAAAAAGCGTTGCTTTTTTTGGGTTATTTTTTTGTGGTTGGTTTGGTTGGTTTTTAAGCTGATTTTCATTTTTGGAAGAGAAAAGGTTAAACTTTTCCCTTTTTTAAAAAAGGGAAAAAATGTTGAAGCATAGTATATAAAAGACTATGGGGCTTGTTTCTAATGTTTTTACAAAAAGAAGTATTTTTGAAGTAGATGGAGAGTTTTTTTTCCCTGCTTTCAGAACTGCACTTTGAATCTTATTTCTGTATTTCTTACACTGAGGCATATAATGAGCTTATGATTCTGCCAGTTAACAAGGGGCCTTAACACAGTCAACATAAAGACTAATTTAGTTCTCAAAGGATTAATTAAGATGATTTGAAGAAGCAGAAAATTTTGTTTTGTTTTGTTTGTTTTTAACTGAGATCGCTAAAATGACGTTAATAATTCAGATGAGGATTCTCCCATTGACTATGGTGGTACAGGACTTGRTACAAGCTGAAGATGTTAGATTGGCTTAATTTTGTGAATTTAGATGTGAAATTTTATMATGTATGATTTTGAAATTCTCTTTAATCCTTGAACTGTGTGACAAACTGCTATAATACTCATCTATTACTTATGTATCAGTAGTTGTCAGATGTATTTAGGTCTTGTTACTTCTKTTCACACTGATCCTTACAGTGACATTTCATCCATGAATTAGAAGAGGAGGAATGTAGGTGCATTTGCACAGGAGCATACACTGCTGTCACTTTTCAGATAACAGTCATGATCTCCCTTTGTTTAACAAATGGCAAGCAGGAGACCCCCTCCCTGGACTGAAGTGTGACTAATCAGGGAAGAACTCTCAGGAAYTGAGTGGGATTATGTTGGCCTGTCATCTCTCCCCACCCCCCTGCAGAAAATGATCATGAAACAAAATATCCTCTCCAGAAGTCTTCAACCTTCCTTTTCTCAGACATTCCCATCTWAAAATAAAAATCCTCCAGATCACCCTATTTGATCACTCTTTCTCAAAAGATGTTATCAGTTGGGACGGGGACTTAATACAAAGTTGAGCTATGTAGTTTGAAAACCCGAAACTGATATTTTTGGGTTCATGGTAATAACTTCACTGGAATRTTGTTTCCATCGAAAGACCAGTTTTTCAGAATCTGATTAATATTTTCTGTTTAGAGCCAAAATTTTCAGTATTTCTTCTAATTGAARTGCATTTGTTCCGGAAACRTTTACAAACTAGASTGGCCRGTGTCTTCTCCATGAAAACCTCTTCCTTGGGTCACAGTGACAGAAAGCCATCTCAGCTGTGGTCAAGATGCAAGGCTCAGTGTGGCCCGTGAATCAACCAGCCTCCAAACAAACAAACCACTGGGGGGTACAGGAATGATGCACTGTATTTGGAATCCCAGCTTCCCTGGTGGTCTCCARTTGATTTAGGGCTCTCTTTCTGAGGCTCATCAATGTGTGCCAGAGAGGTAGAGTGCACACAGACAGGATCCAGCTCCTTGATTCACATATAGTTTAGCAAACATTTTTCTGCAGGCTCCTCTATGACTGTGTTTTCCAGCTTTTTTTTAATTTTATTTTTGTAGTTGGTTGTTTTTCTGTTTGATTGGATGGTTTGTTTTGTTTGGTTTGTTTTGCTTTTGTTTTTGTTTTTTTATGWACCAAAGAGCAACAGATCACTTAAAAGATCAGAATTAATTCATCAGCAATTAGGCTGACTCATTGAATAAAGCAAGCCGCAGGCTTCACATAGTGAGTCCTACATCTAATCTTGAAATGAGCTATTATGTCTTCAGATRTGTGTTGTCTCATATTTGTTCCAATATTGAATTACATGTCCCGTTAAAACAGAATCTCCTGCATAAACTTTCCTGTACAATCTGACAGCCACTGTAAGTCATTACACCTTCACCTTCAAGACAAAAGGGGCCTGACTGCAGCTGTAAGAGTCAGTATCCCCATGAATTCACACTCTTCCTTGTCTCAGGGGTTTCTTTTGTTCATAAGACTGCAGAATTCCTGCAAAGGCTTTTGTTGCTGAATGTTTCTTCCATGCTCTTGCAAAAGTGATGCTCTATTGCCTCGTATTTGCATGACTCATTTCGAAGAGTCATTAAATTTGTACACTGAAGACATGTAGGAAGTGGAGAAATAACTGTTGTGTGAAAGTAACTTTGCCTCTGCATAATSAGAGCACTTTTCTATTCGATGTGCTCCTCAAATCTGTTGGGTGCCTGTTGCCATTATATCACTTGTAAYTTTACCTTTCAAGGTTGCAATTTTTCCTACTGTTGTTGTAATGARACACAGCCTTTACTGCTTCTGTGTGGAAAGAGGCTCTTCCACAGAGGTGTGTTGATGACTGACGCTACGCACTTCCCTTTTCCTTGCAGTATTCTCCTCTAAATGTTTCTGTAATCAGCAACTCAGAACAGTAAGTTACTGGGACAACTTGTCTCTCAGTTCTATTCTGCTTTTCTCCAGCACCCTATTCCAGTATTTGAGCTTTATCAAGCTCACAAAAATCATGTACTTTTTGGATAGTGAAAAGTGGTCTCTGGGCTACTTTCCAAACACTGCTGTTCCTTAACTTGTAATAGTCACAGATATTCTATAAATGAAAAAGATTAGAAAAATATGTAAATTGGAAATTAAAAATTAATAAACTTATGTATTTATTCAAGACACTAATAAACTTTGAGTTAAGGATCAGGCTTGTTTAATATGCAAATTTTACTCCTCTTTAGGTTTTCCCATGTAACTGAAACATGGAACATGTGAAATAGTTTTCAACTAAAAATTACTACTGCTACTAAGACCTTTTTATAAATGCAGCCAGAAGACAAAAGAAATATTTAAATAGGCTTCTCTGAGTTTGGACAGTTCCTGACATCCTAATGACTTATTACCCATATTAAATGTAATGGGTATGGGTAATATGACTTATTGCCCATATTAAATGTAATGGGTTCTAGAAAATGATAACTTTTTAAAAAGATACTAATTCATTTTTATGAGATCATGAACATGCTGTGTATGTATGCTCCACTTAGGAAACTCAAGGCTTCCTTTCTTTTTTTTCCCAAGGGTTTTTTTCYTTTTCCTCAAGTATTCTCTTTTGTTTGTTTGTTTGTTTTGTTGTTGTTTTGTTTCCAATTGTGCTGGTGCTCAAGGGAGTAACGATCCAGCCTAAAAAYGAATAATCATTAATCCTGATGGTCTTCTCCTGGAAGAAGTGTGTCAGTTGTCCCTCTGCTGGGAGAATTGGTTTAAAAGCAAAAAATCATACAGGAACCAAGTCACCGGGCAAGCAGTGACGTGGACCAAGTCACTCCAGGCACACAGCTGGGTGCTGCTGTAGATGCCAAGTAAAATGAGGGTAGTCTGCTGATCTCAGGTGTCTCTCCACAGCATGCTCAGGGAGGAGCACGAGTCTGAGCAGGGGACTCTTCAGTTTACTGGGTGTCTCACCAGTAATCTACGTTTGACTGCTCCCAATATTGTAAGTAAAATGYAATCACCATTGTAAAGCTCTGGGAAGCCTACTTCAGTGATGGGAACCATGTCTGTGGGATGATCTTGGAAAGAAAAGAGTGAAAGGGAAAAAAAAAAGAAAATAAAGAAATCATACTTAAATTGGTGGAATATTAACCTGCCATCCATTACTAATCCAGCGCCTGAAATGATTGCTAGAAGGCCCAAACAAAGGCAAGGTGTGATATGGGAATGCTGTCTAGCTCTRCTGAGAGGAAAGCCTGCTCTATTAGCTTCATGAGTTTCTAATAAGGAGAAAGCAAGTAAGTCACTTGCAACAACGCATTCTCRTTCTAGTGTTTCTACTTGGGGGTCTGTGTTGCCACCACACTGCTCAGGAAGTTGGCCAAATTGGAGCTGGCACATCCCTTTCCTCTTAATCAGGCCTCACATATGGATACYGTGGGTTCCATCTCTTTAGTCTCCTGTCCTGACAAGGCAGTGGATGGGGTGTCCTTTTCTTCCTAACACTCCCTAGCTCATTAGGAACTTTTGGGGTTGAAGTTGCTCTAGGAAGCTAAATTGTTTTTCTTTGCCAAAGACAAAATAACATTTTTTAAGGACCACTGAATCAYTGTGAACACAAATAAATCACTCTTTCTCTGAAGTCTTTATGTTGAAGGATAACGGCATACTGTCAAAACAATAGCAGATTAAAAAAAATAAACTCTTGGAGAAGGAACAGTGTAGCTAGGAAGAAAATTTGTGTTCTGCTCATGCTGTCATCATCCTGCAGCTAGTAAACTAGTAGCCATTTAGTGAGTCATGTACAGGGACTAAGGCACTCTATCCACATTGAAAAAAGGTCTTTAAAATGGGCAGATTATTTAAATAAATATTTTTCCAGGGCTTGATAGAAGCATACTCAAGCACAAATATCCATCCACTTAGACAAAAATTACTCATTATGATATTCTATTCACATATGCACAGGAATTCCTTGCCAACAGCATTCTTGAATACAAGGGGTGATTATTGGAATTCCTGCTACATTTCCTTTCAATAGTAATACTTGTTCAATCTCCAGACTCGCATATCGCACTTGAAACAAACTGCTGCCACAGAAAGTCATCAGCCTGAGTTTGCCTTGGTTTTACCCCATAAATACAGGTATAAAATAGATATAAATCTACAGCTTCATTCCTTTTTTAAAATTATGTCGATAAATAATATTAGTTATCATTATTATCCATAGCCATGTGAATTTACATGCAAGCTGAATACATGTATGAGTTTTCTTTCCCTTCTTTCTTTATATTTAATCTTATTTCCCTTTCTCTTCTATCGTAGAATGCAAATAGTGAAATTTTAAACTCATTAAATTTTTTGGCAAATCTCCCAAGTCTGACACGGAGCCGGGATTTTACTCAGTAAATCTGATTGACTACTCTTCATTTTAATAGTATTACATTGTATCTTTTTCCTGTATTGTTTCATGCTATAGACTTTTATGAAAGCTTGTATTTGAACTAGCTAGCATGCAGCTGTGAGTACCTGCTTATAGAAAAAAAATCGGAATATCATTTTGTCAGGTTTAAAATAGAAGACATGAGCTGCAGTTGTYCTTTGTGCTCCTCTGATTGATATTCAAAAGCGTCTGGAAGTTCTTTTGATTTCTCACAACAATGTGAAATGCGTGTCTACGACTTTCAGCATATTTCATGCAAAATGTTCTCAGCAACTTCCACCTRAATCCTGTGCCTTACTTTCATTTATAAGGATGCTTCTTCTTGTTAGGTCTTTTCAATTTCTCCACAATCCCTAGACATGCTTTGATCACTTTGGAGTTAGTGACAAGGTACACTCAATCTCTTCTCAAGTAAAAGAATGGACAAGGCTGTAACTAAAGATAAAGAACAGTCACCACAAAAGCATTGGTAGAGTTATTCTGCTCAACAGCATGTATATATCACATAAAAGGYAGAACAGTAGTAGGACCTGTGAAACAAACACAAATATTCTAAGGYTCTAAACATTTTTAAAAGCAAAAGATGTCATTGGATCAAAGAGCAGRTAATTCAGATCAGTGTATAAATAAATGAATCTACATCTCCTTGTGTCTCAKATGGATTTCCAGATTAAATTACTATATGCAAACATTTGAATGAAAGATTGATAGTTTGATCCTTTTGCTGTATACTTTTTCACAATAAATCTGGCTTCAAGTTATAAATGTTGCTTCACTTCCAATTTATAATGGAAATTGCATATTGGAATTCTGTTCTTCTGTTTTCTGATGTTTGTACAAAAACTTACAACGATTTCTTTTCTGTACAAGACCCTCCTTTTTTTTCTTTTTTTTTTAACAGCTACTAGTCTTTCCAACATAAAAATAAATAAATAAATAAATAAACCTAAATATGAATATATATACAATCTAATTTTATCTGACCCTTGGGATCACAATTCTATCCATGCCTAATGAGGGCAATTATTTCAGTTATATAAAGTAAAACTTGCTGGAAAAGCTTCACCATGAAGTCCATCAATACTTCTGTTGTCAAGCCATAATACCTGTAGATATTTTTGAGYGAATCATGCTGAAGGCAGCCAAAGAGTTAAATAAACAAGAGCCCCTCTGAACATTTCAGTGACAGGGAGGCTCACAAAAGTTCTCTTCTGTGACTAACAGTGGAAATCTGCTTGACAACCACCTAAAGTGGAGACYAGCCTGATCTCCCTGGAGCTACCCTTAACTACTTCGTTCCTGCCATTTCAGAATGGTCCAAAATACACTGCAGTAACACTTTGTTGGCAGTCTAAATCACTTGCATCACTTTTCTGTTGTTACAACATTAAAATTTTTTCTCTGTTTTTCCAAATGTTTTTTCACTGAACTGTAGAAGATTTGGGGGAAACCATTCTTCTGTACCTAGCTTGTTCTTGGCAGACATATTTTTTTTTGCAACCTTCTTCAGTGCTTATGTGATTCCATCACCTTCTTAATCAAGTCATTTCTGTGCTTACCTACATTCAAGTTCTTAATACTCCCCAAATAATAGCTCATCTGCTGCAATCTAAGTAAAGTACATCTTGATTTCTCACTTGTTTCTTCCACAATGGCACTGTTTCTTCCCTTTTGGTCCTGTGTGAGACCATTCAAGCAGGAATTTGCATTCATATATCTACTTTAGCATTAAAACACAAACATGTCCATCACCCTAAGCTGCACTTAGCTATGCTTGTAGCTTTTGCTAGATTTTGTACTAGGTTTCTCAAGTGCTAGAAATGCAATGAAGCAAAACTTTGTTTACAGTATGTTTGACTCTGACAGGAATAACAGTAGGTGGCACAAGAAACGTGCAATATGAATAGCTGAATTTTGCAAATTAATCTGCAGAGGTAGGTAACCATTTTCATAGAAAAGTGAATACTTTAATAATAATGTAGGAGAGGAAGTCTGCCATAACAGTAGAGGAAAAAAAATGGCAAGTTTTAGTCTTGACTAACAGAATACAGTATTCTTAGAATTACGTAGGATTTCATGAACATCTTATTGTCTGACACTAGAAATTATATAATTTGTTTGTAATTTCTTCTGTCAGTCCTTTCAATAAATTCAAATTTTACTGCAAAGTTAATTTCTCAATACTGATAYCTAAGTAACTTGCTAACATAAACATATCCTGTGCAGAATAAAATCACAATGGCAAGTAGTCTTCTTGTTTRAGATTGTCCCTGCAGCTGGAAAAGGGACTGTGAAGTTGAGATTTCTGGGTGGTCTAAGTTCTGAATGTAACTTACTTGATAAACCTGGGCTTTTCACCTTACTTTTGATGTCATACATTTCTCAGTAACCCCAAAAGACTTCAAATTTTGCACAWCTGTAAATAGTATTTATTCAAAACATATTTTCTCAAATATACTACACAAAATTATATAAACCGAATAAAAAGCATATATATTTCAAATCAAACTTCATCTATGTAGACACTTAAAATATAGGACAGAAGGAAGAGCATGTATGTGCAATGTCTGGCTGAGATGGGGCTGTTTTTCGTGGAGCAGCCCTTACAGTGCTAAGCTTTGCATTTGTGGTTAGAGCAGTATTGAAAACACAGTGGTGTTTTGTCTATTCTGAGCAGTGCTCAAACAGCATCAAGGTTATCTCTCCAACAGACTTCAACTACCACCAAAGGAGGGTAGGCTGCAGCTGGGCGAGAATTTCAAGGGACAACAGTCTCCAGCTGGTGGAAGACAWACCCCGTAGCACTCAGCAATAAAGCTGTGCAAAAGGAGAAGCGGAAGGTGCTAGTCTTTCAAAGAATACGTAAATTGAGGCCTAGCTTCCAAGGCAATGGACAGAACATCTGCCTGACAATGGGAAGTAGTAAATAATTCCTCTTTTTTGCTTTTCCATGTGCAGCTTTTTGTTTTCTGGTTAAACTGCCTTTATCATAGACAATGAACTTTTCTATCTTATTTCTTCCTGCTGTCTTGTTAAGGAGGAATGAGGGAGCAGCAGAGAGGGCCTCTGGCAGTCATACAAGACAAAGTACAATGTATTACCACTTGATCCCATTTATCCTTTTTCTGCAGTACTTGGAAAAGTACAAATACATTGYATTTGTAACTCTTAATACTAATTTGTACCCCAAAAAAAATTGCACCATGCTGAATACAGCACAGTTCCATTAGGATAAAGAAGCAAGAAATTTGATACTTTGCTTATTACATGACCTGAACTGGTATTTATTTTCTGGGTCATTAAAGTAATTACACACCAGAAAATCCTASTATCTTGATAGATTTCTGGTGTGGTTACAAAATCTGTTCCCAGGTGTGGTAAACAGAATTGTACAGTGTTGCTTTAAGACAGGTGAAGAATTGATGAGGCTGGTTGAGGAAAATACGAGCTGGGCCATTTGCTTATCTTGCATCTGGCTCAAGCAAGGCTTAACAACAAAATGATGTCTGGAGTGGAGACTCCWGCTGATGTTGTTTCAGTGAGGCACAGAAAAATGCTGCAACCCTGTACCAGCTAATTGTCACACTCTCTTCACCAGGAAAAAAAGGCCCTGGTTCATTAAGGAGATGGGGATGAGCACAAAGACCCTCTGAAGAAGTTCAGGCAGCCTTTACTGCAATCTGAGTATGTGAAGGAGGACAAAAGGGTTTATACTACCTCTTTTGTCAGCTGTAAATCCTGACTAAAAGTAACTGAGACTCTCTCATTAAGCCCCATTAACAGATTAACTTAAGCACCCTTTTGGATGCAAATGAAGAACATGTGTTGAACAATGCACGTATTACCAAAGCTATCAAATCCCACCCATAACATATGATTGTTCCATCCCCTTGGGATGAGCCCAAATTCATAGTAAATAAGGTGGACTTCAGGGCAAAAAAGGCTGGAATTAGGAAGGGGAAAAAAAAAGTGTGGAAGGGGAAAAAACCTCTGGAGGAGAAAAACATCACTGGAGGGGAAAAACAGCTCTGCCTGCTTGGCATAGATTGATAGACTGCGTCTCTTCTCTTTCTCCTCTCCTGAAGGGATGCCCTTAGGTGAGCTTTTTACCTTCAACTGCATTGTAGCACCTGAGAATATTCATTTTCACACACACACATATATATATATAGCTAGACAGAGAGAGAGAGAGATATCACTATTAGAGTATCTCTGATGATGATTTCTGATGTGACAGATGTTAGCACGCAGCATCTTTACTGCATTTATCACAGGCAATCCTGAACGTCCTCTTCTGTTGCTTCAATAAACTTCATTATTGTGAATCTGGATTGTGCACATCGATTTTTGAGTACAACCAGACCTATAGAGATTGACTGGTAAACTGCATCTATGCTTCAAATTCTTGTTTTAAACTCGACCCAACTTAAACTGCTAAACTGGTTATAATCAGGCCACATGCAGGCCCTCTGATCTCTGAAGACCAGTGGAACACAAGGAGTCTCATTTTCTGCTGAATTCCCATACCCTTACTGTGAGACCAGRTAATTTGGCATGTGGGGCATTAATTTACTGTTTTTGAAATACGTGTATGTTGAACTAAGTATAATTACAAAATTGTAATTGCATTTAGATGAGATTGCACCATGCTGGATTGCTGTGCTACGTAAGTTAAATACCCAAGTAAATAAATATTTTTAAATTGTGTACTTTTCCTTTATATTATGTTTTTCCTAGTGCAACAGTAAAAATCATCAAAATTACGTACTTTTGTATTCAGATATATGTAATTCCTTAGAATCTTGTCCAAAGCAACTATATTTTGGATATACTTTTTGATCTTATTATGTATGACATTGAAAAGTGCTTGTGACCTCCACAATAAGACYGTCCATTATTCCCAAAACAAACGTATTTGCACCTAAGTAGAAATGACTGTGTCTTGGAGCAAATATTTGCAAATTGTAAAAATGAGTCTTCACAATTAGGTTAAATGTCTAAGACCTAATTTACAATTCTTTACAGATAAACAAGGTTAATCCAATCAAAGAAAAACATGTCTCATTTTTCACCATATGGATTCATCTCTTAGGCTTCTTACCCAGAATGGACCAACCATAATTAGGTCAAGTTACTTACATATTTTTTTGCAGCACTATATGATGTTAAAAATATTTGCTCTGGGATAAAAGTATTTTTTTCTTTCCTTAAATTCAGCATACTGTAATAGAAGACACATTGGTGAATGTATATTTATTCAAAATAGTGACCGAAAGACCGAAAAGATACTTTTTTCATTTTTCTCTTCAAGCAGTTTTGGAGTGAAATGAACCAGATACACAGCTGMTGTCAGAAGGAGTAGTCCAACCATTTATTTTTCTTCTTATCTCATCCCCACCCTTCTCAGTACGCTGATCCAAATAAAAAATCTCATTTTGTATTTTGTACAGAGAGTTTCCAGTGAAAAGGCAGCTCCCACTCACCACACARCTTCACTGTCACTAGATCCAACACAGGCTAATCAGTAGGAGTGCRCATCAAAAGGGTAAAAAAAGGCAGGACCAGTTGGTAACAGCATTGCTTCAGCTTAATTTGAACCAGTCCTGAAGCATCTTCTGAGAATGAAAGATGTGAATAGGAAATTTCCCGCTTGTTTTTTTATTATCTTTCAAGTTCAGAATAATTTTTAACCACCTAGCAAAGTGACAGCCTGTAGACCTGTCAGATGTACTGAGTTTACTGATTGTCTGTGGACATCCTGAATGTAGAAGGTGTGCAATTTCACTAGTCGTAAACTTCCATCATTGTGCAAGCACTTTCCAGGCCTTTAGGACCTTCCTGAGAAAATGGAGTTTGAGTTGAATCCAAACACCTCTCCASTCCTTCTCACTGCATATTTACCGAATAATTTACTGAAACTGTAGCAGTTCCTTATCATGTTAGCATCAAACAACTGCTGAATCCAAGTCGATGTACTTAGACCTTGTTTTTCAAACAAATGAAACTTCTCAGATCTCTCCATATTATGGATAGGCTGCTCCTTACTTGAGTCTTGATGATTGATTCAAGCAATTTACTCTTCATAATTCAATAACAGTGCAAGACTCTACAATTACCTTTATAGTTACTTTACTTATAAAAAAGAGGCACAAAAAAACCTGAATTGACACAATTTTTTCTCATTAWTAGAATTATAAGAATAGTTCTCTATTCTAGGGCTAAGAAGATTACTTTCTTGCAACACATGAATTTGTTGGCCACATTACTCAGCTTGTAGATTGAAAATTATTAAAATACATATTGATATAAAACTTACATTAGTTTGAAAAGCGTGTAGAGATTCAGTATGTCAGCCATGGAAATAGACTGGGGTGAAAATCCAATAAATCTGACCAAACACTTCTGCATMATTTTGTTCTGGGAAACAATGAGATGATGAGGATGTGTTTGCAGTGAGTACTCTTACACAACACAAATAATGATGCTGTCTCATGCCAACACCTACTTTTAAAATGAAATTTTTGCAAGATGAAGCTTTTAACTGCTACTAATGGAAGGGATTGGATACTATTGTAACTCATAAAGTATCCTATTTACATAGTATAGATTACAAAGGATATGTAAATGAAGGTAAGTTTAGGAGATAGAGGTGTATTTAAGATTTTGTTTTTAAAGCTGTTACCAAAGATACAATCTCTTATGTATAATTTAGAACAATAGAATCATTTAGGTCGGAAAAGATCTTTAGGATCATTGAATTCAACCATCAATGTGACACTAACAAGTCCACCACAAAAGTACGTCYTTAACTGCCACATCTACATGTCTTTTAAATACCCCCAAAGATGGTGACTCAACCCTTTTCCTGGGCAGCCTGTGCCAATGCCTGATAACTCTTTCAGTGWAGAAATTTTTCCTAATATCCAATCTAAACATCCTCTGGCACAACTTGAGGCCATTTCCTCCTGTTTTGTTACTTGTTACCTGGCAGAAGAAACCAATCCCTGCTTAATTGCAACCTCCTTTCAGAGAGCAGAAAGATCACCTTTRAGTCTGCTTTTCTGCAGCTTAAACACCCCCAGCTCCCTCAGAGGCCTTGTGTTCGAGACCCTTCACCAGGTCCATTGCCCTTCTCTGGACACACTCCAGCACCTCAGTGTTTTTCCTGGACTGAGGGCCCCAGAACTGAACACAASATTCAAGGTGTGGCCTCACCAGTGCCAAGATCAGGGGGACAATCACTGCCCTGGTCCTGCTGGCCACAGGCCAGGATGTCATTGACCTTCTTGGGCGCCTGGGCACAGCTGGTACATGTTCAGCACCCTCAGGTTCTTTTCCACTGAGCTGCTTTCCAGCCACTCTGACCCCAGTCAATAGCACTGCCTGGAGTTGTTGYGACCCAAGGGCAGGACCCATCACTGCACCTTTCTGAATCCCTTCTGCTACAACTGTAACTTCTAGAATGCATAAAATACCTACTAAGTCACCTGAGCTTATTACACAGGTATTAGTTACGTACATGCAAATTACACAGCTTTGATACAAATGTTATACTAATAAATGTATCAGTTCATGCTAGATAATGTATCTATTTACAATGTGCTGMGAAGTTCAGCAAAGCTTTGTATTCTATAGCCAGAGTTAGTTGTTTCTAGGCTAACTGGAAGTGAGAGGACCAGAAGACACTGGGAGAGTAGCTGAGACTAAACTCTGTTCTTCAGAGGTATTCATCTGCAAGTGCCCCAAGTTTYCTCTAGAATTTATTATTACAGTTTAAGTACACCTAGTGAAATTACCTCCCCAAAGAGCTGACTCATTGTCACCGAATAATAGAATTATTCAGACTGATAGAGATTCCAAGATAAATTCCCAAGCTTAACAGTACAATTTTCAGTATTGAATTTACATATTTATTTAATTACATTGTATGCAGTAAGCAATTGTCTGTTGCTGTTATATGTGACTTTTGTAGGAATCCTGAAAGTAGGAGAGACCTCAGGATGTATGAAAGAGGTCTTAAGAAGATGACAGGAGACTGAGAGAAGCTGGGAAATTCTACAAATTCTCATGGGAAACTAARAAGTTAGGAACTAAGAAAATACATTTGTGTCTGTTAGAGGGAACAAGAACAAGAACTTATGATGATGGTTCAAGATGTAAAGGACTTAGATACATTGCTTTASAAAGATAGAAAAAGTTTCAAACTAAATAATGAATTATTATGTATTGTTTTTAGCTTCATAGAAAGCTTTTGTTAAACTGGAACCCACGTGGGTCGTTTTCTGATTTGCTAAAGTATAATTTTTTTTTCTGATTTTTTAAAGTAGCAGCTCACTAATGTGAGTTTGGTAATTGTAAGCTATTGGTTAAGAAAATTCTTATAAAACATTGCACGGAAGTTTTTATTTTGTCTCTTGATTTAGCTTGCAGAGATGTTGTTGCTTTTCTGTATCTCTTGCTTATTGCTTGTATGATATAGACAAATAATAAATCCAAAATCTACAACTACCAGTAATCCATCCTGTTTACGAGACACAAACTAAACCAGCAACTTTCATATGTTTTCTTGGCTGTTTATGAATTTTTATTTACATACGCTTCCCCAGAAGTCCCAAAAAAATGTTTCTGGTAAAATCTTGTTTATGTCAAGCAGCTTTCTTAAACTGCTAAGGTCTCATCCTATATCCAAGAATCATTTTTCAAGTGAAAAATTGGTTAATTAAATTTTTAAAAATTAATTAATTAGTTTTTTTAAAAGTTAGCTTAAGATATTATAAAGAAAAGTTAATTTTTAATCTTATTTCTGATGCACAAGCGTATGATGTTCATAAAGTGACTCTCTAACTGGGAAATGAACAATCAACAAATTTCATAGTATCTCAATGGTGAGATTAATGGTAGTGAACCCACCTTTGATCATCAGATAATATGAATTTTAATTGAACAGAGACAAGATTTTTAAATTTTTTCACCTGAAATCACCTCAAGAATGATTTCACCAGCCATTATCCACACTTTCTAAAAACAAATCTTGAATTAATATTTGCCAATAACTTCAGCTTCTTACACTAGGRACATATCCACTTATTGCAAGTCACAACATATTTCCTTTTTATTTTCCTAAGAGTAATCTGGTAATAGCAAGAAAAGAAAACAACACACAAATAAACAAAGCTACAACATCCCCCTGCCCCCAAACCTGGGGGAAGTTAAATCAAAAATACTGACCTCCATAGAGTGCATCCATTCACAAATCATCTGACCCACTTGGTTAAAGAAGAGTCAAAGGAAAATTATTTTTTCCTCAGCTTTTCAAAATGGGCTGCTTCAGCACTATAGAAGTACCTTTAACAATTTAAACCTTTCTGCACTGATGGCAACAGGTACATAATGAAAATCTGAAATTATTCAGGCCTGCATGAGAATTGTCTGACTTTCTGCATTTACTAAAACCTGTTATTATCACAGGMTTATAATGCTTTTGAAGTCAAGGATTTGAGGAAAATATAATTCCTTATATTYTGTAAGTGTTAATAACAGGTTCTGGATGAAATTCACAAATAATTACAAACTCTAATTTAGATATTGTGTCTTCAATAAGCTTGTGAGGCAACAGGAAATTATATGTTACCAGTAATAAAATAATTACTTAACATATGCAAATTAACTGCATTTGCACTGTATCTTTAAAATTATCTGCATAATTAATGGCATTACTCCATATTTTCCTCTGTATCTCATGCTCCTTGATCAGTTGAGGTGAACCCAAGCCTTTGGTTTCACGCARCTCAGAGCAGAAGGATGAAACTGGTTCCCACACTTGTAATTAATGAGYTGGTACAGAAGGGAAGACATCTTTTTTCTTCAGCTAATGTGGTTGCCTATAGTTTAACGCCTCTTTCTGCTTGCTCCTAGAGCCTGSTGGTGTAAACACTTTCCTAGAAGGATGCAAAAGACAGCTGGAACAACTGTCTTCAGAGCAAAATTTAAATCTTATTTGAATTTATGGAAGACACCAGTTTAATGATCTGAAATATTTCTGAACAATCTCTGTTTTCCTGTCTTTTTAYACTTTATTTTTAAATGTTAGTACTGTTTTGACTTTATTAGAATATTGAAGGGTGACATTTSCCTGATATGTCTTATTTATATCTGTGTGAAGCATTCATATGAGCAGTCTTCAGAAGTTGTTTAAGAAAGCTCAGAATTGCCTCCACAGAGAAGGATGCTCAGCCCTGGAGCAGAATGGAGACATTAAATAACTAGAATTTTCTAAACAAGATTGTGGAGARATTCTTAACATGTTAATAGAGAAAATTATGTTGGAGGGGACCTCTGAAGTASTAAAAGCAGAGATAACTTCAGATTTAGACAGCCTGTTCAGGGACTTGCCCAGTTTTGAAAACCTCTGAAGATGGAAATTCCACAGTTTCTGGGTGGCTCATTTCAGGGTCTGATCCCTTTACTAGAAACAAGCTGTTGTTTATAATGAGTCAGAATTTTCACTSCTCTAATTTATGACTGCTGTCTCTTGTCCTTCTGCTGTGTACCTCTGAGAAGTGTTTGGGTGATTAAAACTGCAACACACCCAATCACCTTGAAGAAACTGCTTACAAGCACAAGTTTAGATAACACATAATTAAAACAAAGCACATACATATGGCAAAAAACACCCCACTTGTGAAGGAAAACAACAGATTCATGTTGAAATTACCTCTCCTRCCAAAAGTGACTTTTCAATATATAATTGTTCCTCCATTTTTGCATTTCCATTAKGAACACCAAAGCAAATTTTCAAGAAAGTGGTTACACTGCAATAGGCATACACTARCATAAATAATCTGACAACTCATCACAGGCTTTATCTAAGTAAATAGGTATCTTAGAGATAGATTACGGGGCCTGCCTCTGTCTCTGGTGAAATGAGAGGCTTTAACCTCAACATCCCTTTTGTGCTCATTCAGCACCCACATTTTACACAACACCATTGTTGGTTATACAATTTTAATTAATTATCATGCTGGAACACACATTTGTATTTCAACTACACTTTCACTGCAAWTCAGACTTAGTGAAGGAGCCTTAGGGGAGCTGTGTTCCAGCCAAGTGAAGTAACAGACATTCTCATAAGAGGCCTCAGTTCATTTATTTGCAGTCTCATTTCCTCCTATATTCTTTCCTTTTTCAACATTCCATTTCCTACATAGATCTCTGTATTTGAAATAATATTGCAACCGTGGCAGCAAAGCTCAAGATGAGACCTTATAAGAAGAAAACCTTGATTTATTTTACCATAAAATCAGTTTCACACACTCACAAGTGCACTCAAGAAGTGTCTGTCCATGAGCTGTGTCATCTGTCAAGCAACAGGTGCCACKTAGTGTGCTGCCAGGTGTCTTTACAAGATTCAGATGACGATTCGAAAGGCAAGGTACACAGACTATCAAGCCTCCTTTGCCACAAAAGCCCCTGTATTCCTCATGATCTGCTTATTCACTGGTTACAGCTATGTTTAGCATCTGTGTATCTACTTTTACATTCCTTTTATCTATGTTGCCAGTTACTCTTTAAGCTCTCTTTAGCTTAAACTGYAAGGGGAACAGAAAGTTTCTATTCTCTGTATTGTCTGTGTTGCCTGTCAGTGAGCATGAAGACAGAGGTAGCAATCCCTTCAGCCCCACTACTGATACATATGTRGCTGCTATCTAAATCCCCAGCTGGCATCCACACCTCCCAAACAGGAGGCATAYTTACAAAAGGAGGCTGTTACTGGACAATCCATGTTACTTGTTTCCTCTGAKTCATAGGTTGCCTACACAAGTCACAAAGATTTATTTTCTCCCTACATGAACAAAAATGGTATCTTTGGATTCTCTGGAATCACAGGTAAACAAACTTCAAAGGATCACCCTCTTTAGTCCTGCTACAGTACATAAAAATTATGTCTTAAACTCCAAGATTTTCAGATACAATTGCAAAGACTGATGACTTCTGCAAGCAGATAAGACTTCATTGAATTATAAGCTTTTTTGGGAGTTAACGATGAGCATCTYCTAACAGCAGGAGCTTATAAATTATTTTTCTTTCTTAATGAATGCAAGTCCACTCCAGATCAAAACCAGGAAAATGTTACTCAGTATTTTTTGAACTTTTTTTTTTCTGCAGTATCTTTGCTGGTAAGATGGCTAGTTTATTTCAGATCCATTCAATTCATTAACACCTCAAGCCAGAATAGTTTGAAGCAACTTTCTTGTAWTTTTCAATATTGATTTTATTTCCGTGGCATATTATTTATTCTTCCCAATTATAGCATGATGTCATATTGTATATTTTTTTATTACTGTGAATGAGAGCTAAAGCAGAACTTAAAAAAAAAAAAAGGTGAAAATCTAACTCTGGTTAGACAGGAATATGTTTTCCACAATGATGCATTTGAATGGCAATCCTTTGTGTTTGTTTAAAACACAATGGATTGCTGTGCAACTATCTGTATTATAGATTCTGATGTAGAAAATAGTATAAGGAGTAAACTAATCAACTCTGGTATCAAGAGATATGTTCCCAGATCACAAATTCATATATYGGATCTGAAACAACACAGTGAAATCTTGTGAATCATTGCTCAGCATATTCCAAAAACGCATATTCATGGAAGGCTGAGAGAAAATGCATTTTGGAGAGACTTACTCACCTGTGAGATACTCATGTGGATTTTGATTTTTAATGCATACAGAACATGGAA
Source organism: Alauda arvensis (assembly GCA_902810485.1). NCBI lineage: Eukaryota > Metazoa > Chordata > Aves > Passeriformes > Alaudidae > Alauda > Alauda arvensis. The sequence goes on from CADDXX010000709.1 coordinate 348,499, forward strand.
ATATTCAAGATGTTTAAAAGGCACAGGTAAGCCACAGGAGAAAAAAAAAAAATTAAGGAATAAACTGTTCTGCAATTATTATGATCGCTAAATACTATCACTTTGAGATTTTGCTGATCATTAACTATCTGCTTTCTGRAATTAAGCTAGATGTTATTTTTGATGGTTTCCTTTCAAGTTAAGAAGGAAGGAAAATATTTAAAATGAAGGTGCTGAGAATCTCTGTAAGTCAATGAGCTCCCTTAAATCTTCACAAGATTTTAAAAGTAATCTTTATTCTCCATAGTAAGTGTGTACTATAAATACACTTAGTCTGACTGCTACATGCCGGCACCAGAAAATGCTGGAAGAGTGCTCAGGCTGACTGCTCCCATAAKATTAAATATAAACAGATTGAAAACAATCATTTTTAGACTGCAGACTACAGAATTTCATCATATGAACAGTCAATATACACCATAGTTTGGTTAAGTCTGGCACAAGGAAGCACAGGAAAGCCTTAAGAATCTTTATCTAGGCACTTGTGCCCACAAGAATGTTCATTCACAGTACCACTAACCGGTGCTTATGTAGAAATTTCCTTTACTGCATCTACCAGTGCAAGAGGAAGCTGTGGGAGAAATCAAACCAGATTAAGATCTTTTGAGCAATCAAACAAAAACTGCACATACCATGCCAAAAATATTTACATTAAATTTAAATKAATTGTACACATCAAGATAGAAAACCACAGAACAAATACCAAGTGATAGAGGAAAGTAAGTGCTRGTATGGAGTATTTGGAGTGAAAATTCAGATTGTGTATATAGAAAGAAACATATTAGGAACAATTTCTTCAGTAAAAGGGTTGTCAGGCTCTGGAACAGGCTGCCCAGGTTAGAGTCACTATCACTAGATGTRTTTAGAARACATGTAGGTGTGACACAGAGAGACATAGTTAATGGTGGMCTTGGCTGTGCTAGACTAGTGTCTAGTCCTGATCTTAAAGGTCTTTTCCAACCAAAGTAATTCTATGATACTATGTCAAAACCYAATATTTCTATTAAATTCAGTTAGGAACTTTTAGTACCCTTGTATGAATGTTCACTCCCAAGTGTGTTTTAGGAGGCATTTTTTTAATCTCCCAATAAGAAAAATGTTAAGGCACAAAGCACAGTTATTTTGTGAAAATACTACTAATACTAAATGATGTCTTTATCCTTTATCAACKGGTTCAGTGCTGATGAGCAGTGTTCATTCAGCACAGCACCACACTGTTTCCATGAAGATACATGATGGATGCAATGGAGTAGATCACATTCTGCTAGTACATATACAAAATTATTATATTTTCTGTGCTGGGAGGTACCTCTTGCAATTCCTTTGACGTTCTGAGGCTAAGTCCTCTATCCATTGTTCTGGTGCAATTTGGTTCCATTTGGTGTATGGTCTCTAGGAAGCCTGACCCCAATGAGTCTCACAGGGTTGTGGGGAAATGAAGTTCCTGTTTTAAATATATCTTACGAATTCTTATAGAATTTTCAAAGCAGAGTGGTATAAAATAACTGTATGAGTTATCACTTCATATTGTACTACATAGGGTTTCCTTAATTTTTTTCTTGCCATGCTGAGCTGCGCGAAATACTTTTTCCTTGTATTACTCTTACTTTGTTWATTTCTTCTCAGGTTCTATTGCAAGTGCAGCTGAGTATAAAGTAATTGAGGMTTTTATGCAAGCATATGTTTTAGATGGTTGCAGGTTTTATGAAGGTGGATGTGTTATGTCTAAGTGCACCTAGTAGTCCACAGGTTGCTATTTTTCATCATCCTACTCAAAGCTTACTGGATAAGTRTCACTATAAAAACAGATTAATTTGTATCCCTAGACCATCACAGCAGAGACCACTAAAATCTTCATCTTCACTGAAGACTCCATCTTCAGTGATGTAATAATACATGCAGCCAGAGTGTAATGAGCCACGTGGAGTTTAAATCAAGTTCTCCGAGGGGCCTGCTCTCTAGAGACGGCTTAATAATAAGAGACCACTTCCTCAGAGGTGCCATGTAACAGAAGAGAGTTTAATAAAAAGAGAAAACAATAAACAGTACAATAAAAATAAGCCGGACAGGTGCAGAGGCATAGCACCGTGCAAACATCCCTGAAAAAGCCCGGAGAGGTTTCGWGTAGTGGTTTAAATACTTAATAGTGGAGGCAGTGCCTTGGCACACTGCCCAATAAGGAACAGTTTCATTGTGACAGACAGGGACAGAGACCTATCCACGTTGCTGTCTTGGCACCGAGCCAATGGCAGCTTAGGGTGTAGAGAACTTTCCAGGGTGCTTTCCTTTTAAGACTTATGGTAAAACTAAACATATTTTATATGTTTATAGAGAGAAAATATCTGCCTGGTCTAAACCTGCATTCCTGCCCTTCAGTATCGATATACAACAGATTAATGCATAAGAATTAGCAAACTCATCTGACTGGGAAATGACATGGCTGTAATTAAAGAAAAAAAAAAGTAATGAAGATAGTACACATAAAAACTGAATGAACAAATGAAATACAAGCTACAAGTCACATAAATACTATGAAAAATTGAAACAGAATGAGATATTATGCTCATATTGCAACTTGGAAATACCTTTAAAGTCCTAATTAATCCAACTACGGGGAGGAAAATCACACAAGATTATCTACATTGTATTTTCTATCTTGCATAGAAATACATTTGCCTTTCTTAAAAAYAGATCACTATTTCACAATTTTTCTTCTCCTTTCAGTACCAAATCTTAGAAAGAACAGYCTTCRYATCTTCTTTGAAAGCTACTAATAARTTGGGATGACATGCCTTTTWTCCCAASGTTTGTCACAGTGGTTKTCTTTCTTTTTCTTCCTGCTGTGYACTTTTTTCAATATTATTGTYCRGTTCCTCTGGAAAGCTTTAAAYARCATTACACAGGGATCACATGTATCTCAAGTGCTTCTGTACCTCCTTTAAAACAATAMTTATCAGAATGGAAATGATTGTCATATATTTTCAAAGTAAGTTGTTCATCAAACTTCTCATGTTTCAAAGCCCACATAATGGAAACCATGAAGAAAAAGTGTATATTGGAGTAAATATTTTCCTTTTCTGTCATAGAGATTCATTTCTTCTACCTATGTGGAAATTATAAAGAGGAAAAAATAGTATAGTTTGTCCTGCAAAAGGCTGACAACTACTTATTTTGTATACGTGTGTGCAAAAATGAGGAGGGAGGATGCAACAGTGGGAGGACAAGGGTTTAAATTTCTGCAATAGTAGTATGATCCATTTGGCATTCTCTCTGGCTGTRACCAAAGAAAGTCTGTGAAGCAGGGTCTCATCTCATGTGACAGAAATATTTATCTCTTTTAAAAGAATGTCAGGTTAATATGTGTGATTCTACTCTCCAAGCACATTCATTACACTCGTCCCCTTCAGCAGTTTATCATTCCTTGACACTTAGTAATAGATCATTCACTTATAAAAGGGAAACTACACAAGTAAAAATGAAGACTTTTGTTAATAGTAAGAAAAACGTAGTCAGTAATTGAGACTGAGCTATGAGAAAAATAATTAATTTAGCTACAAAAGCTTCCCTATCAAACCTCTAAAATTTCAGTTTGTTTTTGGATTTGGCTTCAAACTGAAGTTCTGATTTAGTTTATTTTAAATCTTTCTTGTTTTTTACTTTTTATATGTCTCAGTTCTAAACAGATTCATTGTAAGCCAATCCTAGAAATTAAACACACTGATTAGAAGTCACTCTSTCTGTTAGCACTTGATAGAAATCTCTGACATATCCTGAGCTTCTCTAGTAGCTGGAGAATCTCTTCAGGCTGAGCTTTATTCACCGTGCTGTCTTGGGGTGCAATGCAAGATGTAASCGAAAGTCTGTATTCTATTGCCACCTGTTGAAACAGGTTGGAGAGGTGTTTTCWTTATCTYGTCTATGACCCATTCTTCATAACTCCGGYGAGAAGGGGGTGGGTGGGGCAGTGTTCTTTATCTCTGCCATGACCCATSCCCCTCSRGGGGGGTATCTGCTGTTAATGGGCCATTGAGTCTCATTGCATGACTGATAAAATTACATCACCTCATTGTGAGATGCTCCACCCAGCAGAGGAGCCAASCTTCCCACCTGGRTAAAACCTGAGCAGGACAGCCTGTTTCCACTGGACTCCAGAGTGAGACCRGAYCCATCTCATCACCACTGGACCCTCAAAAGGAAACTACACCCTTCTACAGGATCAYCTCTRCTCCAACAGAACCACATCTGACACTCCAGGAGGACTTAACTGGACTGMTACCAACACCTGACCAAYAGAGTGCCAGGTTGTACTCTGATTRTGAGTGTTTTCTATTTTTGTTTGCTTTTTTTTTACTACTACATCTTTATTTGTAATATTCCTAGTAAAGAACTGCTATTTCTATTCCCTTATCTTTGCTGAAAGCCCCTTAATTTCAAAATAATAATAATTCAGAGGGGTTTACATTCTCTATTCCAAGGGAGGCTCTGTCTTTCCCTGRCAGACACCTGTCTTTCCAAACCAGGACACATGTTCTGATATATGCAAAGATTAATTAAAAAAAAAAACACCCAAGTTTTAATATAAATCTCCAATATTTGAACTATTRTTTTACTTAAATTGTTAGAAGACAGGTATTTGGTTCCTGTAGATGTGATATTACACAAATGTTGCAACTATGTCATTCAGTAAACACACTAGAAGTCCTCTGCTTCCTTTAATTTTAAATAACTTCTGTATCAGCTTTACAACAACTTGCTTGGAACAGACAGATTTAACASAGAGTCAATTAAAGTTACCCTTTAATACAGCAATTAAGTCTCCTTAGTTCCTCAAAAAAATTAAAATAATAGGCTGACTGATCCCAGTATTTAAGGATGTGGATTGAAAATCAGGCTCAGAAGCAAGATGTCATTTCTCCGTCAAATCCACAACAAGCGAAGGTTTTCCTACTTGGATTCCAAGAGTTCTTGCTTCTACAATCAAGTCATTAGTCAATTTGTTTCTTCAGGTATAAAGGCTGATTCTTTGCAGGCTAGGAGAATGGTGGAAAATGTTTCTGGAACTGGAGGGAACCTGGTTCTTACCCAAAGCATTCCAACAGCATTCAAAGCTCGTGGGAGTTTTCAGCCATTCTCTTCCCAGAGACAGGAAGGGGCATTTAGAGCATTGCAAAATTCTAAGAAGTTTTTGTACAACACTTTATAAAGAACCAAGATACTAATAACTGGATTAAGCTGCATTTTGATTTCACAATAYGATGGCCCCAAACTGAACTCTCTATGACTCTTAAGGTACTCTTAAGGAAGCCAAATGAAGAGTGTTTTATAGATCTCCAGGAATTAAAGTTTCTTTGTCTTATTTTGTAACAAAAAGAAGTCACATTATGTTGTGTTATACTTGCCAAGCTCCAATGGAAGGCTTTCCAGCCTAATGGAACCAAAAAGCTAGGAAAACAAGAGTTCACCAAGGCTATCAGGACTGTGTGAAGAACTTGCAACCTGTGCTTCTTTTTAACAGGGAATTTTGAAATTTTCCCGCACCCTCTTTTTTGTTTCCTTGGTTCATAGATGACAAGAAGGAGACAATTTTAAAGGAATACTTCTGAAGGAACTACTCCTCCTGCATTTGAAGAAATACTGCTGTGTCTCTTCCATARGGAAGACTATTTAGTACAAAATGTAGTATTTGGGGTTGCTTTTGTCAGCATTTGAGGGTTTGTATTGCCCTCACAAACTTTGCCTAGCCACATGAAATGCTAATTAGTTGTCAGGTAGCTGCACAATCTTGGGCTTCTCTGTACAGGCATGACCACCAATACTTCCTCAGAAAACCTGAATGGACACRAGAGCTCCAAGCTTGTGCTAAGGAATCCACATATTCAATAGTCTAGCTGAAGCAGAAGGTCAGATCTAAAGCTGATAGGGTTACACAGTTCAATCTCCACTGCCCTGCCAACAATCAGGCAGGAGCTCTTAGCAATTCAGAAGGAAATACATATGGCCTTGATGGACAGTCAGTTTCAAGAGCTTCTCAATCAAGTGAGCTCCCTTGCCTCAGGGATCATCACACCTCAGACGGTGGAGCAGGGAATGGGTTGATAGCACTAAGGATCCTTTTCTATGAGGGTTTTCCAAGGTAATGGCTCTCCCATTGTTCTCAAGAGAAGAAAACAACTACCATCACCCAGCTCATGTTTAACAGTAGTTACAGTTATCCTTTTAAATTGCTCCTCCCCCCTCCAACAGCATAACAAAACTACGGAGTCGGCAGTGTGTGCAGGACTGAATGCCGTTCTTCCTCCTGARACAGCAGAAATTACTTTGTTGATTTTGCATTTTGATTGGTCTGATGACTTCAGGAACAAGACCTCAATGGCGTCAAACACTATTTCATTCAAAAAGCAGCTACATCCCATCTATGTTCTGTGGCCAATAAACTGAGAAACAAGCCCTGTGGTACAATGTGAAGGCTTCTGGGTGGGCATGGTAACTGGAGCTACTGGCAATGCACATTTTGGTCTGGCTTCCTGGGTACTTAGAAACATCTGAACTGACAAACTGTAGGAAGTCTGGAATTGGTCCTTATACATTGTGGTCTGAATGGAAGCTTCAGACCAAGTTTAACAGAGAGAACTTCCCATTGTGACAGAGGGTTCAGAAAAGACCCCCTTGCTTTCTGAATTCCTCAGAGAGAAGTCTAGRTATGGCTGGATCCAATCCTAGTCACACACTTTATCAACAATTATGTCTAAAAGACTGCATAGGTATGACGGAACCTTTATATGACTTTGTCCTGAAAGACTGAGGATGGCAAACCAAATACAAAGTTAACCAGTTATTTTAATTGATGACAGTGATTAGACTAAAAGGCTTCAGTCAGAATTGTTACTACTATTTGTTAAATAAATAATTTTGAAGATAGCTTAATAATTATTAAATGGARATTGATGTTACTTATCCATATCAATGACCATGGGCAAAGTAACCGTGAGGGGCATCACCACTCAAGGGAGGAATCTCCTAGGAGTGTGTTGCAAATCCCTGCTGTAAGAAGATGGACTGGGCTTTCATAGTATAAAGTCACTGACTGCCAAATACATGTTTCTAGACCAGCTGYGTCAGCTCAGCAGCCTTTAGCTTGGCGCCTTTAAATCGATTACAGTATAATCACTTGCTGGTTTCTTTATCAGGATCTTTGTCTGCAGCCTCCTCAGCAATGTCAGTTGCTGTCACAACACTTTTTTTCACATCCTCAGAATGTTTAGTTTTGGGATTAAAGACTCAGGCTGGTTTCAGTGTTCTTCAAGACCAAAAGCAGCATGAATCCCTTCTCTATTTATCACTGATAACTTTTACAAATAGGGTAARGTTTGAGCTGCTTTACCCTCACTTAGGCAGAGCATCCTGCTGCAGTCAGTGACAACTCAAAAGAACAAATGCATCCATTAAAACCTTTCAGAAAAGCAACAACGCTGCAGGCACTACTGCAAAGCTGTTATTTAATACCCTTCCATGTTGGAATATGCCCCACACCATATATTCAGATCTCAGTATTCTCTCTGAACAGTCAAGCATTGTTTTATGGGTGGACTGTTCAGTAGATGAGGAACAGGTTGCATGCTTGCATCCACAGAATAGTGTTCAGAAGCTCACTGCCCAGATGGAGATAGGTGACAAGTGTAGTGTCGTTCAAGGATCTGTAGGGAAACAAGTACTCTTTAATGTCGTCATCAATGCCACAGATCAAGTGCACCCTCAGCATATCTGCAGACAACACCAAGCTGAGTGGTGCAACTGACTCAACTWAAGGATAAGGTATCATCCTTAAGGACCTGGACAAGCTCAACAAGCAGGCCCATGTGAATATCACGAGGTTTAACAAGACCATGTTCCAGTTGCTACACCTGGGTCAGGGCAACCGCCAGTATTAGTCCAGTCTGGGGATGAACAGATGCAGAGCAGCCCTGTGAGAAGGACTTGGGGGTGCTGGAGGATGAGGTTGGACATGACCCAGCCATGGGCACTCCCAGCCCAGAAAGCCAAACGTGTCCTGGGCTGCATCCAAAGCTGTGTGGGCAGCAGGGGAGGGAGGGGATTCTGTCCCTCTGCTCTGCTCTGCTGAGACCCCACCTGGAACCCTGCATCCAGCTCTGGGGTCCCAGCATATGGATAATGTTGATCTGTTGAGATGAGTTCAGAGGAGGGATACAGAAATGATCAAAGGGATGAAAGCACCTCTACTATGAAGGAAGGCTGAAAGATTTGGGATGGTTCAGCCTGAGAATGAGGCTAGGGCTAGAGAGACCTTTCGGTACTTAAGCAGAGGTTGTAAGAACGACAGGGACAGACCTTTTAGCAGTATCTGTAACAGCTGAACAAGAGGCAGTGATTATACACTAAATGAGTGAGGATTTAGAGATGGTAGGAAGCAACTTTTTACAATGAGGRTGGTGAAACASTGGCACAGCTTGCCCAAAGAGGTGATAGATTCCTGATCCCTGGAAACACTCGAGGTCAGATTGGATGGGGCTCTRAGCAACCCAATCTAGCTGAARATGTCCCTGCTCATTGCACRGGCATTGGACTACATAACTTTYGAAGGTCYCTTCCAAGCYACWCCATTCTGTGAYTCTAAGTCTATTYTAATTTCAGGRAAATTTAAGCAATGACTGCTTATCTCAACACTGTCTTGTAATATCAGTGATATGCAGAGCTGGTTATGGATTTTACAATCCTACTTGGATGGTACCTGTATCCTCATCTTCACCAAACTTTGTCCCCTATTTCATTGTTTCTCACCCTCTTTCTCTCCCTCAGAAATTTCTTTCTTTAAATTGCAAACAAATAATCTCTCAGAATCTCAGGACTCTTTTATCATAGGAATTACTGGGGATACAGTTCCTTTGATGAAATTAAGATATGTGAAAACAACAAAGGAGAAACTAAAAATACCATTCTTCTCCAGTTCTGCCARTAAGAATTTTAAGCAAAGTTATGTCTGTACYTTCACATACCTGTATTTTATTTTCTGTCACAGACACAGGATTCATGAATTATGTGRTCTGTAAGTGTGACTTAGGRATTTGGATATTATCCTGTGCACTTGCTATTSTTGAACTAAGAAATCCCAAATGTCCAGTCTTTGAACCAAATTTTCCCTTCCCTAAACTGCCTGAATTTCTTGCCAAGCCTTGCTTCAGAAAAAGGTATCAGTTTGATTTGTTATGGCAGATCAGCTATTCACCTGCTTTCATTATTAAACAAATTTGTCAGAAGRTAACAATCTTACTGATGTTTCCCATTTTGCTGTCGGCATGACACTATGAATGCACCTTAAAGGTCTGGGCTTTGATGATTTACCAAAGTGATGGACTAGGATTTGATGACATTGTATCATATTTTCATCAATACATTTCCAGACGATTTTACTTCCCCCCCTCCTAATTAATGCCTTAGACAGTTTCATCTGAAAATTTCTGATATGGCTTACCAAATTTCTTCCTTRTGTCCCACTCCATCTAGATCATGCACACTTCTTGAAYTAGAAAATACTCCCCATTAGGACTAAGAAACGAGCTACTTTTCTMYTAGATGTCCTGGCATCTGATGCTGACAGTTGAAAAGATGACACCTATGGTCTGTCAATTGCTGAACAAGTCTCGATTACTTGCAGGTTTTCCATTACTGCTCCCTCCAGTACTGTCCCTCAGCCTGCCAGGGACAYGCGGGACAGCCCCTCAAGAAAGGGTAAGAATTTGTTACTACTTCTTTYGTTCAACACTGAYTTTTGAAGGCTTCCCCACTTTYTTYCCATGTTCTTATTGCATAGAGCAACATGTTTTCAGGGAACTCTTGTAAGTTTTGAAGGAACTACTCCTTCTTTCTCCSAAGTRATGTTGTCTCTCTTGAAACGAAATGATGATTTGCTTCTATTGTTTGCTCGTACTCTTTAAAAGTACCTTCCCWGCTCAGGTGAAGTGCTARTCGGCCTTCTGGCACCTGCACTACACTCTTGACCTTCTTTACCACCAAACCTGGCACAACTCAAGRAGCRTTTGGCCMATGTTCTCAGGCACACGGTGTGACTGCCGGGGATGTCCCGTGCAGGGCTGGGAGCTGCACTCGATGATCCCTGCGGGTCCCTCCCAGCACAGGCCATTCAGGGATGGTTCGGTGACTCTCTGTACGCACAGGGGGTGCCCTGGGGCCGGCCGAGGCCGGGCCGTTCCGCAGCACCGCCCGGAAGCCGCGCTGCCGGCCCATGGCGGCCCGGGTGGGGCTGCCCCCGCGCCCGCCGCATCGGGGCGGCGCAGTGCGCCTGCGCGCCGGCAGGGGGGGCCAGCGCGGGGGAGGAGGGCGGGCCCCGGCCCTGTGTTTTGAACGGCGCGATGCGGGCGGCTCACTATTTGGCAGGAAGGTGAGGAGGCCTCTATCCTGGCGGCGGAGCTCGTGTAGGGAGAGGGGGATCCAAATGTGGCAGAGGCGAGCTGGAGGCAGCAGCGGCGGCGGAGGGGGACAAGCGAGACGAGGAGAGCGGCCGTGCCCGCCGCCGCTGCTGCCGCCGCCGCAGAGAAGCTGAGCGGCCCGGCCGGGAGGGGCAGAGCGGCAGCCCTGGCACCCCCGGGCGCCCGCCCCGCCGGCAGGTGAGCGACCGGGGCGAGGGAGGGGACGGGGGGAGCGCAGCCCTTGGCCTGGCCCGGCCCAGTACCGGGCAGAGCCAGAGGGAGTCGCTGTGGGGGGATCGGCGCTCCCAGCCCGGCCGCGCCTCGTCTCCCTCGGGGCTCTCGCATCGTGGATCCCCCGCCCTCCCCGCCCGGAAGCTGCGGGCGGCATCGGGGCCGCGGGGGCTCCGGTCTGGAGGTGTCGTCTCTGCTCTCCCTTCCCCCGCAAGCTCCCCGGCTGCTTGGCAACCCCCCCGCCCTTCCGGGCTCCGGGGCTCTGCCGCCCTCCCCCGGCACGGCTCATCGCCGCATCCATCCGTAGGGGAGCGGTGCCCTCCCCCTTTCCCCGCTGCGGAGCTATTGTGTGCGGGCTGGGGCCCGCTGAGGGGCTGCTGGCGGATAAGCCTTTCCCGGGGGAGGTGGAGGCGGAAAGCGGGACGAGGGGGGCGTGAGGGCGGCGGGGGAGCCGGGGCCGCGGTAGACAGCGCCGGCGCGGTGTGTGTGCGCGCCCCGCTCGCTCTGCGCTGCTGCGATCCTTTGTCTGCTGTGCCGCTTTCCCCTCCTCCCTCGCTCCTTTCCTCCCTCCTCCCTTCCCTCTCCCTCCCTGCGTTCCCCTCTCTCTCCCAGGCTCCAAGTGCTGCTGCAGCTGCAGGTTTGTAAATACTGGACCAACACACACACACACACACACAACATGGCTGACGCTCGCCCTGCTCCTCCACCAGGGTCTCCGCCTTCTCCCTCAGTCTCCGCTGCTTAGCCGCTCCTCCGTGTAGGCTTTTGTTTCTTCCCCCCTCCCCCTTCATCGCCCATCCGAAAAAAAAAAAAAAGGAAAAAACACTTCACCCTCCTTATTTGCGCGCATGGCGGGATTACAAGGGTAAGGATCCTCGCTTTGGAAGCTTTCTCCTTTCGTTTTGCTGTTTACAACAAAATGAAACCTAAAATCAGAGGTGATTTGGGAACCTGGCAAGGCCTGGGGCGAGGGAGGAATGGAGGGAAGGAGGGGGGAACTGGGTGAGCCCCGCTGAGAGAGGCTTGACTGGAATGTGCGTATCTTTTTTCTCGGATTGGGTGGGGGGAGGTTGATGCACCAAAGTGCTGGCATAGATGAAATACTGTGTTACACTTGGCAGAATGAACTAGGGCCTTTTCTTTCATTTCAGGACATAATTCGATATAAGGGGTCAGCTCTGGACAATCACATTAAAAAGATCTGAACTAGTTATGTCAGWATAGGCATTGTGTAGGTAAAACCCTTAGCATGGGCGTTTYGGCTTTTTTGTGTTTCCTGTATCTCCTTGTTAGTATTTTAAACAGCTTGCAAATCATGGAATACAAAATCAGAATTTACACTTGTCAGGTCTTCGTGTTGCTAGCTTTCTGTCACAGATTAATTTGYCCTTGTGATGACAATAGTACAAACCAAAGCATTTCCTTTTTCCTAAAAGGAGTGCTTTCAGATTTTTTTCGGGTTTTTTTTACTGWTGTTGTTGCTTGTTTATTTGTTCGGTTTTTTGTGATACAAAGGCATGTTAAGTGAGCTCCCAAATGAAAACAAGACAGCATGCTTTTGACCTCTTTACTAGTGTAAGGCAAATGCTTAGTTCAGTGCCCTCCACCTCAGTTATTCAGAGCACCCCCTTCTGGCTTTGATAAATATGGCTTATTTTTTTGATGCTCATGACGTAAAACCAAAACACTTGAAGGTAGTTTAGGCGTACCTGAAGTGATCTGCCATGAAACGGTTTTATTTCTTGCYTGTAAATTAGGGGTGAATGCTGAAGGTGTGAAGACATCAYGCTTTTTGCTTTCTCATTTGCTTTCTCGACATGTTACTGTAGTTCAAAGTAAGTGTTTAATTTTCCAAGGATCATACTTAAAGACCTCGTCTTTATTTATACACATGGGTAGCCATAGTTTCTGAATGCTGCTCTTAAGTAACAAATGTCCTAGCTATGTCGTCTTTTGTCTGCTTTGCTTTAGAAGCTTCTAGTGGAGAAGCATTGGAATGGCATAACCTTGTAGCTTTTACTGAGATAGAAATATGCTAATTAAATACTGTATAGGAATACTTCTTTCTGTTGGTTTTTCCAACCCCATTAATAAGCATTGATTAACAAACATTGATCCTGAAGAAAATAATATATAGAAAGAGTTCAGAACGAAATAAAACTTAAAATAAGTCATCCAAGTTACAGTATCATTTTGGAATGCATATCTACGTCATGGCTTCTGAAGCAACTATGTTAGTGCTAGGTGGAAAAGTCCGAGCATAAGTCTATAGACTTATACATCAGTAGATTCCTGCAGCAGGCAGTTACCTTTTTTTTTATTTAACATTTTTCAGTCTGAAGGTAATACTGCCTAAACTAGAATAGTTTTACCAGTTATAGTTAATTTGTCATTTATTGTGATAACTACATTTTGAAATTATGCTCACCTACTAAAAATGTGAAATGCATTGAAGTATGCAGCTCCTTTCTCAGAATAGGCCTTCAGATACTTAAACCAATTCTTAGCCTAAAGAGGAAAATAAAGTAAAAATAAGCCATCCACAGCACATCTGCTTAAATAATGGATCACTTAAAAGTAGGCACATTTACATTGCAATTTTGTTGTTAGCGTAAAAAATTATTCTGTAAAATTTGTCTCTATTTCATCATTTTGGTGAAGTTTCTTGTCTATAGCATCTTTACCTTGTCAGTGTGTTTTTTCTGTGACACTCAGAAGATTTTTCTTTCTGTCTTGGTTGTATTGATTCAGCTAAAAATCACTATTGTGAGCCTTCATAGCCCAAAAGGAGCAGATGTAGTTGAAGAACTTGCCAAATCTCTGCCACTTCTGTCACTTCTTTGGTGAAGACACTCTGGTGTTTTGCCATTGTGAGTTATGCTAGGCTGTATTCAACCTAATTGAAAACCTGAGACTGTTAAAACTTTCTTTTCTGAAACTGTTTGGCAAATGAGACTGAGGAAAAAGAAGACTGCAAGAAATGCAGTCTCAGTGATCAGCTTGCTGGAAGAAGTTCGGAATTAAGAATTTTTTTAAACATGCGTGCTTTTCAATAGATCTTTAATCAAGTAAATCATTACTCAATGTCGTTCTAAATATTTATGAAATTGCCAAGTAACATATGGGCCTAAAGGTAATAAACATTTAGTACATTCTTATTTAGTACTTTATATTTTCTCAGTCTGAGTATTCTTTCATCCTCTTACCCAGTATCTTTCCTTGCTATCTGTTGCCAGGCTGGACTCTTTGACGTGTTCAGATCTGTAAACCTCTAGCTGATGCAAGAGCTGTTTGTTAATGTAATGCATGATTTGCTTAATGTTTGACAAATTAAATATTTTTAGAAGGATTCTATTTACTGAAGCAAAACACCATGTTTTAACCTTCTTTTCCTTTCCGAAGAATTGAAGCCTTTTGCTGCAACTTCTAATAATTCCATTTTGGTTTTGTTGTCTCCTTTCCTTTTTTTTTAATGAGGTAATAGAAAGATCAAAATTGATTTCTTGATGGTATGGCATGAGAACATGTTTTCATAGGTGACTGAAACCAATTCAACGAACTGGTGTAGAAAACCATCTTCAAAAGCTGTTCATTGAAGCTGAACCAAAAGCGAGAACGCTCTTACAGAAAGTTGTTTCCTGTTGTGTGGTTAGATAGCTTGTTTCTCTCAACAGGTGTGATAGAAAATTTTTTGGTTTGTTGTTTTTCTTGTGTTCCTTCTCTTACTGCTCTTCAGAGGTCAGTGATTTTATGATGGAAGGGTCAATGTGGATCTTTCTTGACACTGGTTCTCCTGAGTATCTCCTGTATATGAAGATGTGTCCCACTTGCTGTGTAGATGCTGTCTGGATATTATTGTGCCACCTGCCTTAAAAGAATGGGGAATCTGACTTTGCTTTGTGAATGTGTAGACTTGCTTCCACCTACATCTCTGACATGAATATATGTTGAGATCCTTAGCAGATAAGCTTTTTTGTTGAGTTTGTATTTAGCTGCAAACAGTTGATTCTAGAGACAAAGGGGCCTTGTCTCTGACCCATTTCAAACAATGGTGAAATAATATAATTTCACCATGGCTTTCACCATGTGGTGGCTGAAGTTAACTTTCTGTTGTAGAGTAAAATGTCAGTTTGCTATAGACAGAGTTCAGGAGGTGAATGGATTTGGCTTTCACGTTGTGCAGGATGGTTCTACAAATCCAGGTTATATAATTTATTTTTTCCTCCAACATATGTTGTGAAACTGCTGTAAATCCATGTTATGTGAGGTCTTGAATGACTCACTTAGAAACTTCACCACTAATGGTTCTATGAAATGAAATGTGTAAAAATAGTAATGATTACCTGTGATGWCTACTACCGGTAACTGTTACCTAATCATATTTTAGTTTTTTCAGTTATTGCACCTTGATTGAGATGTTCTTGAAATATTTTGATGAATTTGTACTCTTTCTGATAAGACTTAAAAATCCCTAAATTTTGATTAGCTCCTTGATTGGTTTTGGTTTGGGTTTTTTTGGTTGGCTGGGGTTTTTTTGGTGGGATTTTTTTAATGTTACAGTGGATATTCCAAGGCAGTATTCAAGTTCTGCAACTACAAATACTGGTGAGAGTAGGTGCTTATTCTGTGGATTTCAGTGATTTAGTAAATACTTGACTTTCACAGAACGGGTGCTGAACTTAAGACCTTGTGTTCTAAACATTATTTTGAACAAAATGGTGCTTTATCAGTTGGTTGCTGTTTTGTAGAATAGTAAGCTGTTCTAGGTGGCTCTGTGGCATCATGCTAAGGTCTGTAAAATGGTACACAGACTTCAACACAGACTTCAACACAGACTTCAAAAAACCATAAACAACAACAAAACAAGCAAAACCCAACTGCCCAATTTCTTTTTCCAATTCCAACTTCTTTGCATCCAATTTAAATGTGAAAGAGGACTTTACTGGATAATGATTTCTTATCCTAGGTGGATAAGGAGAGGAGTCATTAGATATCAGACTTTTAGTATGTTTGATTTATTAAAATCAAATGATTATTTGTTTCAGGACTCTTTCAGTTTTTTCCTGATTTAGTGTTTATGTTTGCTGTATAGAAGTGGTTGCTAGTAATGCAGAGCCAAGGCAGCGTAAGTCCAGTATATTATCTTGTGATGTCAGCTGGAATTTTTAAATAGGGAAATTTTCACCTTTCTAGAATTAATATTTTGTGAGCTGAGTAGCATGAGAAAAAACATGTTCCAGATTAGTTATCCAGTGAAAATTCTGTAACATTTTGATAAACTTTTCTAGATACCATGACAAACACAATATTTGCTGAAGTCCAGAGTTCTGCTTAGGGTTCTTTTAGTAAGCAAAGGTTCAGTACCTGCCATGGACTGGGAAGTATTTATGTGTATTTTGCTGCACATCTGTAACTTATTTCTGGTTTTAATTGTGCACTTAAGAGTGACTGCAGATTAGATCGTCTTTTTACAGTTTTTTAGGAATGATAGAAACAAGTGAAAATAATGCTTCAAATATGAAGTCTGTATAACTCATAAAATCATACTTGGAAATGAGTTGCCTGATTCTGGACAATTACTTGCCTGTCATGTTTAATAATCATATATGTTTTAGACAATTAGCTAAAGATCACAGTGAAGCTAGAATGGGGGCAAACAAGTTACAGATCAATTTACTCCTTTTTCAGAATGCTCCAGTTGCAGAGAGCTTTGTTGAATTGATGTAATTGCCTTTTTCTTCAGAAATTCCCTTCAGAAGATCTTTGTCTTGTTGGTGAAAGATGGCCTACAAACCCATTAATTGGTTGTTCAGGTGTAGAACTACAAATGAGATACTGTGGTGCTGAGATTTTGTGAGATGCAGTAGGTCAAAATCTGTAGTCTTGACAAGTATGCCTTCAGAAGCAGCTTAACAGTAGATTCCAACTTTCATGTGACTTCACAGGAATCTGTTCTTGAGTGCTTTTAGGGTTAAGGGATATGCATGTGTTCAGTGTACTGGGAAACCACAGCTTGTTGCATATTCTTATGGTTTTATATTTGTCATGAATGAACAGCCAATAATAAATTAATAAAATAATTTATTATGGAATCGYGAGACAAAAATACCRGAATGCCACAGACAAAAGGCAGCACTGAGCCCGGGATCAGCACTGGATGAACTGCAGACACAGCCTCTATCGCACCATGCCCCCCACAGTTCACAAAGTCCGCTTCAACTGGGCCGATTTTTATACAGGTTTTTGGCTGGACTTTGAGTTGCAACACTCCTTTCTTTTTCCACCTCCTTTTGCATATTCATGTCATCTTCTTTCRGTGCAGTTGYTCYGYTGAATAGCTTTCTGGGCAGCCATGTAGACTTGATTAGGTTTCTGAGAACTTGGTATTCTGCTGCAGTGTCCAAAGACACCAATAAGGCCCATATCCGGCGTTAAGTGTCCTTAAGTGTCCAGTYRTTCYCRCCATMATCTCCAGTCTGATATCCATCTCCTCCTCCTCCTCGGATCCACCCATCCTTTGTATTGCAAATCTGTATCCCTGCCTTTACTGTCAGGGGTAATACAAATCTCTGTATACCCATTCCAAGATGATTTTATACCAATTAATACAGTAAAAAGATCACAAATTACTTCAGGTCATATATTACATGTTGATAGACAGAGCAGCTGGCCTCTTGGTCATCTCTCCCTACTGCTGAAGGGAGGAATGAATAAGCACAGAATTCTTCAGTTCCTAGACTGTAGAAGTACATCTCAGTTGAATTACATCTCTGTTTTTTGCACCTCCATTTTGTCAGTAAATCATACATACTGTTAGATGCCAGACAGAAGACGAGAGGGCAGGCACTCTGTTTGAGTTGGGGGGAGTTTCACTCATACCTTGTGTCTTGGTTTGAAAGACAGGTGTCTGCTAAAGAAGGGAGGAGCCTCCCTTTGAATGCTAAATATGATGCCCTTCCCTCCAAATTGTTATAATGTTGATATTAAGAGGCTCTCAGGCAAAGATATCAGAAATGGAGTAACAGTTCTTTACTAGTGTGTATAACAAGGCAAACAACCAACAACAGTGTCAGCGATAACAAACGAGCAGAAAACCCCAGGAGTCTCTTCCCACTCTTGGACCATTTTCCCTGTGGGGGCAGTTCCGGGCTCAGCCGCCAGGGGCGCTGATGGCTCCCGGCGGGCAGGGCAGGTGTAATGATTCCCCTGCGCCTGCAGGGGGCGCTGTGGCATGGAGCCCTCAGGCGGGAAGGATGGGCAGAAGGGATGAAGAAGAGGTTTTGTTCATGAACCCATCCTGGTTCACCAGCCCATCCTGGTGCCCCTTCTGGATAGTAGAAGGAACTTCAGCAAGGACCTCAGAGCAGCAAGCTGGGAAGGTAGGAATGATCAGTATCCGGAGTGGTGGATGATATGTATCAGAAACTTCGCAGCTGTAGCTGGAACCACAGGGCTTTCTGGCAAGCAGGGTGTGCAGAGCTACAGTGTAGTGAAAACTCTGAGCAGTGACAAAAAACCCCAAAACAACCTGTTACAAATRAATAGCCAATTTTGATTAATRAAATAATTTGTTACAAAATTGCAGTATGAAAAWCCAAGAAAGCCACAGACAAAAAAGTCAGCGCCAAGCCCGGGGTCRGCACTGGGTGAACTTTAGACTCGGCCTCTATCACACCATGTCCCCCTAAGTTCACGAAATCTGCTTTTGCGGGGTCTGTTTTTATACAGTTTTTCCCGCTGGACAGTGGGTTGTTACATTTCTTTTCTCCTTTCCTCTTGTTCTTACATATTCATGTAGCCTCCTTTACTTGCAGT
>CADDXX010000710.1:0-19037 GCA_902810485.1 Alauda arvensis
TGGTGGTCCCAGCCAGGTACCCTGTAGAGTCTCTTAGCCCTCCCTCTGCCCTCGAATTCCACCCTGGGGGAGCAGACAGCAGAGCCCCCCTCCCTCCTGACTCCCCTCGGGGACAGGCACACATTTGGTGCTGCCTGGCCAAAGGGAGCCCGAAGCACTGGCCCTGCCAGCTGCTTGCCCAACTCAGGGCTCACCCTGGGGTTGATGCCCACCCTTCCACAGGACACAGGGGCTGGGACACGGCCACGATGGCCCCACAGACATCACGGACACAGGGCTGAGCACATCTCCGTTTAATCCCACACCTCGTCCCAGCGAGGTTCCCTGCCCATGTGACACCGCCAGCGGCACTCCAGAGGGCACAGCAAGCCCTTCCTTCCCCCGGGGAGCCCCTGACCCCAGAGCAGGAACAGTTCATTCCCACGGGCTCAGCCCCACTACGGCAGCACCACGATCTTCTTCTGCAKTGTCTGCGGGGGGAACAGCGCGCTCCTCACGGCSGTGTCCAGCTCCTCCAGCGCCAGCYGYGCCTGCAGCACGGTGGCGGCGTCGCGCTCGGCTGTCACCACGTGCTTCAGCAGGCGGTACAGGTCCCGCAGCACGTCCCGCAGCACCTGGGCACGGCGGGCAGCGACGGCGTCAGCGCCCGCCAGCACCGCACCGCCCCTCGGCGAGTCCCGGCAGGCGGGGCCGCCCCTTCCCCCCGCGCTGCCGGGGCCGGGACACCGCGGCACCAACCGCAGCCCCGGCCCCCGTGACTCAGTTTCCCCACACGCCAGCGGCGGCGCGTTGTGGT
This sequence comes from Alauda arvensis, assembly GCA_902810485.1. Taxonomy (NCBI): domain Eukaryota; kingdom Metazoa; phylum Chordata; class Aves; order Passeriformes; family Alaudidae; genus Alauda; species Alauda arvensis. Next base: position 797 of record CADDXX010000710.1, read on the forward strand.
GATCCTCCAGCACAGGGCATGCCGGGATCCTGGCTGCGGGGATTCCCGTGGGGAACTGGCTGTTTCCTCCACGGGAGCTGAGTCCCAACACGCTCGTTACTGGGAATTGCGGAGGGAGGCCGCAGCGGTGGGAAAACTGGGCATTTCCAAGTCAAATCAGCGATGAATTACTCCCACAGCAACTCCCAAGAGCTGGCACTGCCCCCAGCGTGGCATGGCACTGCCCGTGGAACAGCCCAGCAGCTCAGAGGGACACCCCCACAAAGCCCCCCTTCCCCAGGACCTGTTGAGGGAACCCTTTAGTGGGGGATGCCCAAACTGGGCATCTCAGTCCCTTAAAACTGCTTGGGAATGAACTCTGCAGCCCCTATAGAGCAGGGGCCCTCCCCAGGGGATGCCCAGGAGCCCCTTGGTGGCTGTCCCTGCCCCAGGGACAAGCAGGAGTGACCCACCTCAGTGACCTTCTCACTCAGCCCCCGCAGCAGCAGCACCACCACGTGCACAGCGGCTCTTCGCACTTGAGCCTCGGGGTCTGTCCGGGCTATGGCTGTCACACAGCAGGTGACCTGTGGGGACAGGGCAGGGGGCATCATCAAGCACTGAGAGATGCAGGGGATCCCGCGGGAGCAGCCACGGAGATGCTGGTGATGTCCCCAGAACGAGGATGGGACCCCCGTGGCCCTGTGGGGTGCGGGCTCCGAGCAGCTCCTACAGGGCCATGTGGCACATGGATGCCTCAGGAAGCTGTATAACAGTCTGTATGAAAATCAGGCAGAGCCAAAGGAATCCAATTAAACCCCGGCAGTGACAGCCGGGAGAATTAGCAGAGCTCGCACCTTCCCAAAATAGCAGCGTGTGGCTCCCTGGCATCGCATCAACTGCTGGGATCCACCGGTGCCGAGGGGAGCAGCCCCAGCGCCAAATCCTTGATGTCTCACTCCAGGAGCACCGGGGGGAGGGGGGTGAAGCTCTGGCTCCCGTGGTGCACAGACCCAATGGCTCCAGGGCTGCCGGGCCCCTGGGAGCCGGGCTCACCTCACTGGGATCTCCCCGCAGCTCCCAGAGCTGTATCTCACCAACAGCCGGGACAGGTGAGGGCCAGCTCCGTGATACTGATGATACTGATAATGGTAATTAAGATAACGGGAGGGTAACAAGGTGTCATTAAGCGGGAGGTGTCTCTGGCAGGCACCACTTGTGCCCCCAGGTCTCCTCTGGCAGTGGCTGCCATGGGCGGAGTAAGCACCTAAAAAAATCAGGGCTAGAACCTCCCTAGTGTTCGCTTCAGGCCCTGAGACTTTTACACTCTACAGTATCAGCAATTATCACCCATGTCCCTTATGGAAATGTCCCGTTTCCATATGGAAATGTCTCATTTCCATGTCCTCAGCAGTCCAACCACGTGCTAACGAATGCGCTTGTTAAGGAGAAGGCCCCGCGCTCCCCAGGCAGGGTCAGGATGGAGCCCGTACCTCCTGGATGATGGATCCCAGCTGGAAGCCGAGGTGCTGGCAGAGCTCTCCCAGGTTGGAGAGGCTGCTGGCCCTCAGGGCACTGTCGGGATCCCGGGCACCCCGCAGGAAGGCGCGGATCAGCGGCTCCCGGTGCTGGAACACCATGTCCCCTGCAAGGGAGAGCAGAGCTGTGTGTCACCAGCATGGGAAGGCCCACGCTTCCTGCCAAAGGAATCCGCTCCTTTGGGAACAGATGGGTTGAGCATCTGCCTTGCAACATCCCTGAACAGCTGGATGCAACATCTGGAGCGTGGTTTGTGCCCCTCAGCACACAGCCCATGGCACAGACCCTGGGGCTCTTTGGCACATTCCAGTCCTCCCATGGGTTCACTCAGTCCAGCAAACACAGCAAGTGTGAATCTCAAATTCCCACATCATCCAGACCCAACCCCCAGCCCCAATTAGCACACAGAGGTGCTGTGGACGTGTGAGCTGCTAATGAGAGCTCAGGCCCGTGCTCAGCATCCACAACCATCTGAGGAGTGTGGTCACCCCACAGGAGCTGAGCAGGTGTGTGCCCCACGGTGTGGACACACCTCCTGACCAGGCAGGGCCTTAAGGGGTGCAAAGAAAGCTCCAGAAGGCCAGCTGGCCTGTGAGTTCTGTGTTTTCCCAGCTCTCTCAAGCTCTGGTGTCCTGCAGCAGATGGAGGCAGTGGGATGGATGCCTTGGGATGCCCCAGGGTGTGGAGACAGGAATGATCCTTGCAGGCAATGGAAGCCCCCCATCATCCTGCACGAGGGGGCTCAGGGCTGGGGACTGGCACAGGGTCAGGGAGCACAGGGCACCGCTGTGATGCCAAGGACTTGCTGGGAATGTATCTGTGCCTGCATCCCAGGATTTGGAATTACAGCAGTATGAGCAGTGCAGGGTGCTCCGAGTGGGATCCCCTCCAAAGCCAGCAGCACACCAGCCTCTGTGCCAGATGGCTACAGAAGGGCCATGCAACACTTCCTTTCCCCTCCGAGATAGGGAAAAGGGCTCCAGTGGGACAGAAAACAGGGATGGGGATGGGCACAGGGCATGAGGGAAGCATGACAGCCCCTTGGCAGAGCAGGAGAGCTCAGAATCACAGAGAGCTGTGGAACAATCCTGGAAGTGCTGGGTGAATCCTTGCTCTCAGATGCTCAGAAGCTTTGCAACAGAAACAACCTGGTGCAATTTGTTCTATAAATACGCCGGCGAGCCGGGACGCGCCGGAGCAGCTGCAGCACAGCCAGCGGGGAGAGCGGTGCAGGACGTGCCACCACCATCCCCAGGGCAGCTGCCAAGGGAAACCAGACACACGGACACCACCCAGGGAGCTCGGGGACTGAGGGGCTCTGAGCTGACGGCTGGAGCCCTGCAGGATGCAGTGGGATGCCCTGTCCCCATCCCAGCAGCGAGGACGGATGGTGGCACAGCCTGGCACTGGTGGGATGCCCCAGCTGGCAGAGCCTAGGGATGCCACTGGTGCAAGGTAATGTGGCACAGGCCACAGGAGAGTCACAGTGCTGGGGGTCAGGGGGTCCAGGTTCTTCAGGGGCATCCCCAGCCAAGGCACACAGCACCCACCCAGTGACCAGGGACCTCTGCCCAGCTGCCCCAGCAGTGCTGACACCAGCTGCCACCTCCCTGGCCATGTACAGCTCCAAGTGTGTTTCCACTGGCCAGGCCTCCTCCTCAGACTCAGAGAAGGCATTTTAGGACATGTCCCAACAGCAGATGCCGGAAAGGCCTCATCCAGCCTCTACCTCTCAGCCCGGCGTGTCCGGGCGCTTCCCGGCAGTCTCCGAGCACGGTGCTGCCAACAGAGGGGATGGTGGGCTGCTGGCAGGACCCCTCACCCTGCTCCTGCTGCTGGCAAACCCCAGCCAGCTTCTCCCTGGCTTTCAGACCCTTCCCACCTTCTGACTCCAGAACTCCCCTGTGGGCTTTCTCCCTGGTAATGGTGAGGCCCAGTGGTGCTGTGCTGCTGGCAGTGCCATGCCCACGGCCATGGACTCACCCAGTGCCCGGGTGACACGCATCAGCACCTCCCCCAGCTTCATCCTGGTGACAGCAGCCCTGGTGTCCTCCGTGCCCTGTGCTGGGCGCTCGTACTGTGCCAGCAGGACAGGCAGAATCCGCTCTGGGTACTCACTGGAGAGCAGGGCAATGCCTGGAGGGGAGAAAAACTGGAAAATCAGTAATTTAGCAGTTGGCAGCAGGTAACCACTCGCTGCTGCTGCTGATGCCCTTTGACCCAGTGGGGACTTGCTGCCTGGGGGCAGCTGGGCACTGCAGCCAATGCTTGGGCACAGGGGCTGGTCACTGCTCCCAGCTCTTGGCCATCACCACATGGTGCCAGCATGTCTCTGTCCCTGCTGGATCTGCCTGGCCCAGACTGGGAGCAGAAGCCAGTGCATGCCACAGGCCTGCTGCATCTCCCTGGGGCTGATGAGAGATCAGATCCCACACACAGGGATTAAACCCTTCTCCAGCTCCAATGCCCTCCTCTGAACACCTCCAGCCCCTCAATGACTGTCTTGTCCTGAGGGGCCCAAAACTGAGCCCAGGATTCCAGGTGTGATGTCCAGGAATACATCACTGGAGTCTGGCTCCATGAAACCCAGTGGTGCCACAACCTCTGGCTCAGCCCCAGCCCCGCCGCTGTGACAGGCAGCAAGTGGGACAATGGGGACCTGTGTGGCACAGCCCCCAGCCCTGGCACGGCCCCCAGCCCTGGCATGGCACAGGTGGCGCTGCCAGGGGCCGGGTGAGTCAGTGGAAGGAACCTCAGCAGGGTTAATCACCACTGCAGCCGAGCTGCCAAACGTGCAGCAGCTGCAGCGGCGCATTAATCACCGGGACCGTTCCAGCCTTTGTGCTCCAGCTGCAGGCAAGGACAGACCCGTCCCTCTCAAGACCGTACAGGCAGTGGGAAGCACAGCATAAACTCCTTTCCCAGCTGCTGCCAAAGGTTACCAACCCAACAGCAGCGGTGCCAGCGTGGCTGCGGGCCAAGGGAATGGCACCTCCCTTCCAGGGAACCCGGGGCACTGTGACCATCCATTGTCACATGGGACATGAGTGTCACCAGTGAGGAAGCACCCGCCTGCAGATCCCCCCTGGTGCTGTGGGGCTGTGCTGAGTGTGCTGGAGCAAGCACTGACCTGAGGCTTTCCTGGGAAGGGGTGTGAGTACTCAGGAGTCGCCACCTGGGCAGAGCCCTGAGGGAGCACCACTGGGTCCCCCTGGTCCTGTTCAGCTGAACAGACCCCGCTGTGGCTGCCAGGCTGGGGGGCTGGGGCTGTGCCCACGCTGCACTGGAACTGCAGCCCAAGCCTGTGGCACAGACTTGGCACAGGGATGGTGAGCAGCTCCAGGGAGTAAGAATAACTGGGAGATGAAGTCTCCAGCTTCAGGAACTTGGCATGGAGCCCACATGTGGCCCCAGGCTTTATGGAACAGCACAAAGCCACAGTCTGAGAGGGCAGGAGATGCCAAGCCCTCAGTCTGGCCATGGCTCTCCTGCTCTTCACTCCCAGGGCCCAGAGCCCCCAGAGCACAAAACCTTCCCTGACAAAGTGCTGGCACTCGCCCCAAGAGGCACTGCTCACCTTGGATAGCTGAGAGGTAGACAAAGGCATCCTCGTGCTGCAAATTCTCCAGAAACACCTGGAAGGAAGGAAAATGCCATCAACAGTGACCTTGGGCTGGGCCAGCAAGGCCAGAAGGCTCCCATAATTGTGACCATCTCCAGCCCAATGGCACATGCAACACCAGCCCTGCTGGCAGGGGACAGGGACTGAGGCAAGGGACACAGCAGGAGCCTGGTACCTGCAGCAGCTTCTCCTGAAGCCCAAGCGCCTCTGGGTCCCGCTGGGTGACCAGGCTGGCCAGGTGGCGCAGGGCAGCTGCCCTGCTGGGGGGCTGGGGGTCATAGGCTGACAGCAGCAGCTCCTGGAGCCCAGCAGGGGCCGGGCTGTCAGCACACGGGGCTGCAGAGGCACCGGAGGCTCTGGGCTCACGGCACGAGCTCTGCTCCTGGCTGCTSTCCCTGCGAGCWGAGGGGCTGCCRTGTCCGTGCYGTGGTGCTGTGGGGCTGGGGGCTSTGCTGGGAACACCAGCAGGGCTCTGTGCCCCCGTGCCAGCCCTCCTGCCCAGCAGGCCACCAGCAGCAGTGCCCAGCGTGCCCGCGGAGCAGGCGCCGTGCGTGAGGATGGCGATGCGCAGGTCTGAGGCCAGCTCCTGCGTCAGGGGCTCGGGGTAGCTGTGGGACAGCTCCTCCAGCAGCGGCACCAGCCTCTTCAGCACCACAAAATCGCTGGATTTGAGCTGGGGAGGGAGAAGAGCAGCAATGTAACGAGGGTTCACTCTCTGGGCATGGGGGTGAGGAGCCCCAGAGCCCCATCTCCATCTCTGGGCACCACAAGCTCGTCTCAGCACCAATCCCAGCCCTGGCAGCTCTGGCAGCAGCCACRGGAGAAGGTGGGAAGTGCAYRAACCTGRAGAACAACRGTGTCTGTGTATGGGGGYCAAGCCAGGGACATCCCTCCCACCTGCACTSTGCCACCAGAGCTGCCATCAGTCCTGCCTGGAAGGATGCTCCCAGCACAGCAGCCATGACCTGTCCTGAGCTGGAGAAGCTCCTGCCCTAATCTGGATTAAACTGCTAAACTCTGGGATGTGAGGCCTGAAAAAGGGTGCTTTAGCAGAGATTTTGGATGATTGCATAAAACCCCTCGCCCGCTGAAACCCAAACAGCTCTGCAGCTGCTTCCAAAACCTTTCACATTCCGTTTTCCAAATTATGTCACTCCCATTAACACAAAAGTGGGAGAAGGAGCTCGCCTGGGAGGGGCCTATTGCAGCCACAAGACTCTGGCTTTAGCTTCTCCTCAACTACAGTTTTTTTTCCCAGTGTCATAAATTTACCAATAAGAGACAATTAATGATCTTTTTCTGTTAACAGCTGGATTTTCCTTAGGGCAAATCCAGGGATGAAGCAACCCCAGCAGCTCAGTGATGGCAGCACATTAATGGATGTGCCATTGCTCCCCATGGCAGCTCCACTGAGTGACACACAGCTCGTGTATATATAGGTATAACAAGGTAACTGAGAGATATAAATAACAACATAAATATGTATAAAATGTAAATATAAAAACGTAAGGGGATTTTCAAGGGTACAACCCCCATGGGAAGTTCACAACGCCCCACAGCCAGAGCCTGTGACCGTGTGGGGATGCAGAGGGTGCAGCTCTGGCATTTAAAGATGCTGTGTGTGACTGCACTGCTCTGCCAGTGCCTTTTTAGGAGAGAGTACAAATTAGTTAACTGAGATCTTGGGGGTTCCCTGTTCAGACTGAATCCTTGGTCAGCACCCTGACACTGCCCCATGGAAAAAAATTATATATATCTATATATCTATATATCTATTTACAGGGACACAGCACCTCTGGCAGTGCCCAGCCCCCTGCCCACACCCCCAATGCCCCCTCACCTGCACGGCCCCGCCCAGCATGGCAGCTGTGAGCCCCATGGCCATGGCCAGGGTCTGCGCCTCGGGCGCCGCGCCGGGGCCCCGCGCTGGGTGGGCACAGGCTCGCTGCAGCACGGCTGCCAGGAACTCCTGCACCTGCCAAGGGAACGGCCATCAGCAGCAGGGACACACACAGGCACCTCCCCTGCAGCTCCTGCCCAGCCCAGCTGAGATCCAACAATCCCAGACAGATTCACGGAGTGCTGGGACAGCGCTCTCAGGGTGGGATTGTTGGGGTGTGCTGGGCAGGGCCAGGAGCTGGACACAGTGGTCCCTGTGGGTCACTGCTAATTCATAATATTCTGTAATTCTGTGAAACCCTCCCCATTTTCCTCCTGTGGCTGCTGCCCCAATCCCAGTGTGGGCTCAGCCAAGTCACATGCACAACTGGGACAAGGTGATGGTTAAACTGGTGGGGTCCCTCCCTCCTCCCCCTGTGGGGCTGGAGGAACAAAGGGATCCCAGCTCCATCTCTGCCTCCTGCCTGGCTTCACCATGGGATGGAAGTTGGGAAGGCAACTGGGATAGTCCCAAAGGGAAGCCCAAGGTGGGTCTGTATGGAATTGCCCTAAGTGAAGGCTTGGGAATTCCAGAGCCAAGGAGCTCCAGGCCCTGTCCACAATTCTCCATGCCAGCCTCGCCCCTATCCTGCACAGCTGACACTCCAGCTGGGCCATTTCCTGTGCTCTCACTTACTTTGAGATTTTTCCCACAATATTTTTATTCCACATGTAAAGATCCTGCCTGGTTGGCATTGGCCTTCTCCACACTTGGCACCAACACCTTTGATCCCACAGGCCTCCTGCCTTCCTAACAGATCTTGGAATTAGGGAGTTGATGTTCTCCATGCCTTATCTTCTCCCAGACAAGCCTGGGAAGGGTTTGGATCAGGGTCATTCCTACTAACAGGTGTGTTGCCAAAGAGGAGGAACTATTGTTTTCCYACTTCAGGAAACAAAGCAGGAGGGCAACAAGGTCCTATTGCACCAGATTCCAAACTTCCACCCCCAGGGCACTGGGTGCAGGCAGCATTTCCTCCTCTGCTGCCAGATTCCTTAAGCACATCCCTTAAGCAAAGAGGGAGGACGTGGAAAAAGGCTTTGGAAAAGGCTGAATAAGGCTCAGGTACCTGCTGGGATAATTATTCCAGGGAAGAAATTCCATCAAACAGCAAGTAAGTAAAAAAAAAAAAAATGGAATATTTGGTCTCACAACACAGTGACAATAAGCTGAAGGGGCTGAAGTTATATTTAATATTTAAAAAGGGAAAATTGTGAATAAATAGCAGTAGATTGCAACTGAGAAAAATTAAAACTTAAAAAAATAATCTAGGAAAAAAAAAACATTTTAAAGTGGGAGGAAAAAACTTGAAAAATAAAACACAGTTGTGTCTCAGGCAGGAGGAGAGAATCCTTGGTGCAGTGAGGAAATCAAGTTGACCTTGGTTATGGAGGAGAATATGTAAATAAAATAAATGTGCAGTCGTGAGGGGCCACAGCAGCTGCTGCTCCTGGGCTCCAGYTTTGGAAGGATGGATCCCACTTGCTCCCACCCCAYTAGGGCCCCCAAAATGCCCCAGGGAACCCCACACTGCAGAACCTGCTCAAAGCCTGTCCCTGTCCCAGCCCGGGGCCTCCCTGAAACACAACCCCAGGCAGGAGGATAATGGATTTTTTGTCTGCATTTCTTTGGTGGTGGGTTTATATCCCAGACTCCTGGAAAACCTGGCAAAAGCCTTCCTGGTTTCCCAGCGCGGCTCTCCGGCCCCGGGGGTGGGTGTGATGGGGAGGCAGGTGGGGACAAAGCGCCCTGGCTGTGTCCCCTCTGCTGCTGAGCACACAAAGGCTCCTTTGTCCCCAAGGAAACGTGAGGAAACCTGCCCGAGCCGTGGCTGCCCCTGCCCACGGTGACAGCACGGTGAGGCTGGCATGGCTGGGGCACTGGGGGAAGAGCAGCAATGAAAAACAGGATGAGGAAGTTACGGGACACCGGATCTGCAGGGGATCCACGAGGGAATGCCACACTGCCCTCAGTGTCCAGGGCAGGTTCAGGGGAAAAGAGTTTAAAAATCTTTTTTGGGATCAGGGTCAAGGGGCCCCAGTGGCCTTTGAAATTATAATATTTAATAAATTTGGTGCTGCCCATTTGTGAATGTAGGAGCACAGTTATGCCAACCAGGCTGTTCCCATCCAACCTGGCCTTGGGCAATTCCAGGGATGGCGCAGCCACAGCTTCTCTGGGCACCCAGTGCCAGGGCCTCAGCACCCTCACAGGGAGGAATTCCTTCACTCTATCCCTTCTAACCCTGCCCTCTGTCAGGGGAAAGCCATTCCCCTTTGTCCTGTCACTTCAGGACTTTGTACAAAGTCTGTACAAAGTCCCTCTCCAGCTCTCTTGGAGCTCCTTTAGGCWCTGGAAGTTTCTCTAAAGGTCASTCTGGACCCTCCTYTYCCCCAGGCTGAGCAATCCCAACTCCTCCAGCCTTTGCTCCTGGAAGTGCTCAGCCGATCCCCCCAGGCTTTGCCAGGACCAACCTGCACGATGTCAGTGAACACGGTGTCGGAGACGCCCTCGCACAGCGCGGCCACGAGCTGCAGCACCTGCAGCTTCCTCCCCTGCCTGGCCTGGTACTGCTCCAGCTCCAGCAAACTCCCTCCAGGCTCCACGGCTGCGTTTGGGGCCTCCTCGTCCTCAGMAGCCACCTGAGTCAGCTCCTGCCGGGAAGGGAGCACGGGCAGGCAGAGGTTAAACACCGGGAGGCAGTGCCAGGAGTGCCAGAGGACTCCTCACACCACCACCACCTTCCAGCTGGGAGATGAAGGCTTCCAAGAGCTGTCCACAGCTCCTGGGTGTCCCATCCCTGTTCCCTCCTGTGACTATGGGCAGGGACACAAAATCCCAGTCCAACCCAGGCCTGGAGGGAACCGTGTGGGGGCTCCAAGTGAGATCAAAGGAAGCAGGTACAGGGGGCCCCTCTTCTACAGCCAAGGAAGCAACAGGGATTATTCCCAGCCTCCAACACACTCCAGACATGCTCCTGTTGTTAAAACAGCCCAGAGGGAGGATGAGGGTTAACCCCTTCAGGGACAGAGCTGCTCCCACTGCTTGGCTTCCCACCCAGCTCACAGGGCTGCTGCAGCACGTGCTGTACCCCAGGACACACAGGGGATGATCCCTCTTTTGCCTTCTGCTTGTCCCTTGCCACAGGTATGCCCTGAGGCCCTCACCTTCAGGCAGTGGATGAAGAAGTCTCCGGCCAGGCCACTCTTCTGGCAGTGGGACAGGAGCTCCACCAAGCTCTCCACGTGGCACTGCTCCAAGGAGATCTTCTGGTACAGGGCCTCATCTTCATCACTGGAACAGGTCACTGCATCACCAACACAAACATACCCAGAACTCCCTGACCCCCAGACTCCAGGGCATGGTGAAATCCCAGCCTGCATTTCCCTGGAAGCCTTCCTTCCCAGCACTTCCCAGCAGAGCCTGCAGGCAGCTGAGCCAAACATTGCCCAGGTCATTTGGGCTCTGCTTATTAACTAACCTGCACTCATTAGCAGAAACCATGAGCCCCAAACATACATTTAATCCAGCCCATAAATAACAGGATTAGTGCTGGCTAAGTTAGGCAGCGGTCAGAGCTGTGGCAGCAGGGGCATGGGCAGAGCCAGGGCCGGCATGGAACAAGTTTAAAGCAGTCCCAGTTTAAGCAAGGCAGAGCTGCTTCTAATTCTGGCCTTCCAGTACCTAAAGAGAGTTTATAAAAAGGCTGGAGAGGGACTTTGAACAAGGGCACGGAGTGACARGACAAGGGGGAATGGCTTCCCATTGACTGAAGGTGGGTTAGATGGGATAATGGGAAAGAATTCTTCCCTGTGAGGGTGSKGARGCCCTGGCACAGGGTGCCCAGAGRAGCTGTGGCTGCCCCATCCCTGSAAGTGCCCCACACCAGATGGATGGGACTTGGAGCAMCCTGGGACGGTGGAAGGTGTCCCTGCCCATGACAGGGGGTGGAACAAGATGAGCTTTAAGGTCTTTTCCAACCCAAAGCAGCCTGTRATTCCAAGTCAGGAATAGCTTGAAAAGAAGCCAAACCAAACCTATGTGTGGGGAATCTGCTGCAGGTGCTCCCAGCTCCCCCCTGGGCACAAGCTGTGCCTCTGCCTGCCCCACAGTGCTGCCCTGGGCCCTCCTGCCAGCTCACAGCCCCTCTCTTTAACCCCAGCCTCCTGCTGCTGGGCATCCCAGCCTCCGTGGCTGGAGACTAAAGGCTGCAGTTAAYTCCCAGCATGGCCAGCTCTGCCTGTGCTGAGACACCATCTGCCCACACCAGAGGAGCCCTGCGATGCTGGCACTGCCACAGTCTGTGCTGTGACTGTGCCACCTGTGCCCGAGGGACTCTGCTCACTGTGTCACCACACAGGCTGGGGCTGGAGGTTTGGAAGCTGAATTTGGGGGGTGTTGAGATTGGAAATGCACACCCCATTCCCAGACAYTGCACAGRCAGGGCTCAGGAGGCAGGAARAGCAGGCAGGGAGTGCACACCAACRCTCAAGTGGAGCGTGGTGCTTTTTGGGGCTGAGCTCTACACCACRTCCAGGGAACCTGGGGGCTGTGCTGGCTCTGTGGAAGTGTCACAGGACATGAGACCCTGTGGAATGGTATTGGCAGCCCCCTGCTTGCCCAGGCTCTGTGCCAGGCTCCCCTGGGTGCTGAGTGACCCAGGGGACTGTCCCACAGCACTCACCTGATGGTTTCCCCCACGACAATGGCAGCACCGCCCTCGCTGCCCAGCTGGAGCTGGCACTGTGGGTGAAGGGTGGGCACGTGGCTGCTCAGCCTGGCCAGGCCTTCCAGCACAGCCAGGGACTGCTCCCGCTCTGCCTTCTCCAGGAACCACAGCAGGATGTCCTGGCACGGGGAACTGTCAAGGAGAAAGGAGCCAGTGGTGAAATTGCTCTGTCCACTGCACCTTCCCTGTGTTTTGGGATGGGGGACATGACTGGAATGCTCCAGGGCAGCCATAGGCTCTCCTTGGGATGCTCCAGCTCCTGGCTCTGGCAGCTGATAGCAYTTGTGCCTGTTTCTAAGGGGATCAGCAGCACATCCTGCCCTTCTGGCGTTCCCAGATGGAAGGATTTGGGTTCCTCCACACTTCAGGCTGGCAAGGAAGCACTGTGAACACCCCTGGCAYGCCCTGCCTGCGCCTCGCACCGAGGTGACAAGGGCTGGTGGCAGTGCCAAGGGAGAGGAGGAAGGAGATGGGAGCACTGAGGTGGCAYGGGGAGCCCTGCCAAGGAAAGAAGCAGGTTAATGAGGTGAAGCAGCCAGGCTGGGCTGTGCCAGGGGTCTGGAAACCCGAACACTTCCAGGCAGCTGTAGGTTCAGTCATCCCTGCCAAATTCCTTAGCAAAGGAAGCAGTGACTCCTGGCCCAGCAGCAGAGTGAACTTGGCACGTTCCACCARCTTGTCACGGCACTCACTGCTCTTTGAAGTGATTAACGAGGCCTTTAATAACAGCAGAGACCGTGTCTACACACACCTTTTAGGGAAAGCCTCCACACGCCAGGATTGCCAGAGCACTGTGTAACCCCAGCAGGAATGCTTTTACCAGGCTGCTCCTAAGCCCAGGGAAAGCCTGGGGGGAGCAAGGAGAGAGGACAGCCAGCAGCTGGGCACCCCTGTCCCTGCCACGACTGGCACATGAGGTGCTTCCCAGGGKGCACCAGTCACGGGGAGCTGGGCATGGTCTGGGGGATCAGCTGCCAGGAGGCAGGTCCTGATTGTACCAGAGGAGAGTGAGCCCAGATTGGACAATGATCCTGTACATCCAAGAGGCAGTGCTTAAACAGGTTTTATGCTATTTGTAGATCCCCTCATGCAGTTTCCAGCATCACTGCCTCCATCCATGGACAACCACAATCCCTGCTCTAGGGATTGTGCTCCCTGTGCTCCYGAGGGCACGCTCACCTTCTACACAGAACATTCTGGCTTCAGGGAAGACAAAAACTAATGTGAGAACAGCTTCCCCAGGCACAGGCTGCCAGCGAGGCCGTGTGCCCTGCCTGTGGTTACWGCCTGCTTGGAATGAGAGTGCCCTGGGATGAGAAGATGGATCTCTGCTCCTGCCCTGAGCATGGCTGTTGGAGGTGGGCAGAGCCCAGCAGATGAAACCCCAGCAGAAGCTGAGTACAGATCCTCCCTTACCGTAAGTATGACACATTCTGCTTGGCGAAGGAATAGAGGGAAAAAACCACTCCCAGGACTGACTGTAAGGATCCCAGCAGCAGGCTCGAGCTGTCATTCCCCACCACATACACCTACGGAGAGAAGGGCACAGGGAGGGGAGTCAAACACCTGCATGGGGCAGGGGGGAGCTCAGGAACATGTCTGTGCACAGGGGAGCTATCAGGGAGGATGGTGGAGGGTTCTCAGCCTCTTCCTCCAGTCTGGAGGCTGTCTTCCCTCATCATGCCACATTCCCTATTAAAACCTGCCTTCAGCACTGTCTTTCTCCAAGAATTTACTTAACCACAGYAGGGCTCCAAGCTACAGGAAGGTTGCAGCCAGCTATTTGGGAAGTCTGCTGCTTAGGAGTGAAGTCCTGCCTTACCCAGGGATGCAACAGGCCCCCTGGAATGAGCAAATCTTCACTGAATTACTGTAACTCTCAAACACAGAGATCAGTCACCAGCAGGGCAGCTGGGCTAGTGGGTGCTGAGTTCAGGCACTGGGCTGCTCAGGCTCTGGGGGSACTGCAGAGGCTCTGGGGGGACTGCAGAGGCTCTGGGAATGTTGTTGGTACTCAGAGGGAATTACAGGGGCCCTGGGGATGTTGTAGAGGCCCTGGGGGGGTTGTAGGGGCTTGGGGGTGATTGCAGAGCCCTGCTCCTCTCCTCCAGCTCACCCAGCACCCACCCAAGAAGCTGAGAAATGGTCCCCAGAGGCCCTGCCCTGCTCCACTGMTGCACACAGACCTGTTTCCCTGTGCTAATCCCCACGGAGCCATTCCTCCTCCCCAGACCCTTGTGTACACAAAGCCTCCCGATGAAGCCCCAAGGACAGTTTCTCACCAAGCATCAAATGACACTTGTTAGGCAAGAACCATCCCCCCAAACCTGGGGTCCCCTCACTAATCTGGCTGCTGTCAGCCCCCCAGCACTCTGCCATGAAGGAGGGACCCACCCCAACCCCCCCAGCACTGCACTGGGAGGGAGCAGCCCTCCAGACCGGTCTCTGCCTGCCAGCCAGTTACAACAGATCATTACTGGGAAAATAGACAACAATCCCAGCATTTAAGAGCTTAGCCTGCCTCGGGGCATGCCAGGAAGCAAGTCACCAGCTTCTGAAATTTGAATTCCTGGACTGGAGATGTCCTTCTGGGTTGGAACATGCAGCAGGAAGCTGCTGGAGCCTGCAGCGTGGCACTGGGGTTACTGGGGGAATCCTAGGAAATGGAGTTAGGAGGGGAGATATCACAGGAGAGGCACCCACAAAAAGCCCTCATCCTTCTCAGGAAGCACAAGGATGAACCTTGCCAATCCCCCAAATGCCAGAAGAAAGATCTGTACTCCAAGGAAAGCTTAGAGCTCCTTGCAGTGCCTAAGGGGGCTCCAAGGGGGTTGGAGAGGAACTTTGGACAAGGGCCTGGAGCAACTGGACAAGGAGCAATAACTTCTAACTGCAAGAGGGTGGGTTAAATGGSATACTGGGAAGGAATCCTTCCCTGTGAGGGTGGTGAAGCCCTGGCACAGCCCATGTRGAGACTGGGGTACTCCTGCAATGAAGACCAGACAACTGAGCATGACTGTAGGYTTGTGTGGCTCACACTGAACTGCTCACCAGGTCTCAAAACAGCTCTTTTTCTCACCCAAAGCAGACACAGTACCTTGAGCACATCTTCCACACAGCTGCCCAGCTCTGCCTCTGGCACCAGCACRGCCCCTGCTGYCAAATCCTCCAGTGCCAGCTCTGAAAGCAAAGGGGAGAGACATGAGCCCCCCAAAACAGCCCAGAGCCCCAGCAGCAGAACTGCCCCACCATTCCCTGCACCCAAAAGCACTTCCACAAACTCCCTTCCCTCCCCATGAGAACAGACCAGCCCTCATTGGCCATACTAATTGTGCTGCAGTGTTATAAACCCCCAAGGACACATGGAAATCAACACAGACCACAACTCCATGATGGGTGATTCCCCAGAGAGCTGCTGGTCAGTGTGGGGAGCCAATGGCTTCCGTCTGGAAGCCCAGAACAAAGATATCAGACTGGGAGATGTTCCCAAGGGGCAGAGCCAAACTGCTGAGCTTCCATGCTGCAGTCACTGGACTCAAGTAAGAGTAAACACAGTGTACCCAGACAAGCTGACAGAATCAGCACAGAGAGCCAGGCTCCCACACTCCACAGCCTGGCTGCTGGCCTGAGGAAATGCAGATGGAATGAAAAAAGCCAGTGAGGAGCTAAAGCAGACCCTTCCCCAGCGCAGGTACCTGAGGCCTCGGAGCAGCGGTGCAGCGGTGCCAGCAGGGGCTGCAGCAGGTGCCTCTCTGCCAGCTGGGGCTGCTCCCTGGCCATGCTGAGCAGCGTGGTGGTGGCCACACGCTGGAACTGCCGCGCTGCCACCTTGTCCTGGATGTGCAGCAAGTCCAGGATCTGCAAGGAACAGACAAACGAGGATCAGCACCCCCTCAGAGGTGCCTCAGCAACCAAGGAGCCRCCCATGTGCTGCTTTGCTGGGCAGCTGGTGTGACATTCCACGTGTGGAAGAGGCAGTGGCCTTCCCACRCACCAAGGATCCCTTCCTGGGCTCAAACCAGGAGCCTGCAGCACTCCCAGAGCCAAAGGCAAGAGCTACACACAGAGCTCTGTGGAGCACAGCGCCAAGTACCTCGTGTGATCARACAACATCATCCAGCATGTCAATAAAGCATGGAAAATTCAGGAGTGGAAATGTCCCACTGCCAGAAAAACACGTTRTGCTGGCTTGAGCCAGGCCATGCTCAAGCAAAAGGAACAGCCCCAGCASCCTCCAAGCCAGGAGCTGGCTCTGCATTCCCCAGCAGAGGGATGAGGGACTTACCTGGGGGCACACCTGCTTGTAGTAGTCCTCGAGGGACAGGCACTGCTGYGGGCAGGCAGCCAGGATCTTCCCAACTGCATCACATTTCTTCCAGTCCAGAGCTGCTGCTTCAGCACCAGCACCACCTACAATAGCAGCAGAAATCCTGGGTCAGCTCTGACCCGTGGCCAGCTCTGGCTGAAGCCAGGTGTTCCTAGCCAAAAATTGGATTTTGAGTTTTTATTGCTCTTTTTAAAACAAGCATCTTTCAGGAGATGCCTGAACTTAAGCACAAAAAGGGGAAAATTGCTGTCCAAGAGCTCTGATAATGGAAAACAACTCCTACAGCCAGGTGGGTGAGCCAAAAGGTGAAGAAAGATTGTGCTTGGGTAGTTGGAGTTGGCCGGATGAGATTTTGGCATTCAACAAAACTTTCAACAGTTTGTGGAGAGCAACAGCTTCCCTCCCCAGCAGGACATGGAGAGCCAAGGATGGGATGGGACTCACTGTCCCTACAGCTCTCACAGCCCAGCACCCAGCTCGGCTSCCACCACACTGGCACTAGGACAGAGCACTCCCCAGGACTGATCCCACTCTGGACACACGAAGTGTGACCCCGTTGAGGCACAAACAGGATAAAAGGGTTTGGAGTCTTTCAGGGTAGCCCTCAAACATGTGTGTATCCCAAATTAGAGCAGTTTGGGAGCTCAGCGCAGTCAGAGGCCAAGCCTGTGTGTCACCGTGTCACCTCAGCCTAGCACAGCCAGTTCCTACACCCAGCTCTTGTGCCTCTGCTCTCCTGGGCCTCTCACGGGATGAACTGTCTCAAGACACCTCTGAACCTGTGATGTTGGGACTCAGAGCCCCCCACTCACCGTCTGTGCCCTCCAGGACCCCCCGAACCACGGCCTGCACGCCGCCAGGCCTGAGCAGCCTCTCGGAGAGCAGGTGCCCGCAGAGCCGCCGCAGCCAGGCCRGAGCTGCCCCGGCACCCGGAGACCTCTGCAAGGGACAAAGGAGCAGGGTAAGGAGCACATCTGCACACAGCTGTGCCAATCCCACCTCTGGGCAAACAGCCCGTGCTCTGACAGACAGCGCAGGACACAGACAGGCTTTCAATTGCTGCTTGATGCAGTGGCATAAAGCAAATCAGGAATTAATGAGAGAGGTCAGCCCTCAGGTGGTTAGCATGCTGTTCCACCTCTGGAAGTGTCCAAGGCCAGRTTGGACAGGGTTTGGAGCAACCTCGGGTAGTGGAAAGTGTCCCTGCCCGTGCGGAGGGGGTGGAATGAGATGARCTTTGAGTTCCAGCACAAGCCATTCTGSGATTCTGTGATTCTATTASCCCATGGGGACTTTCCTARAAGAACACTTAAGAAATTCCCCATCTCCTCCTCTCCAGGAGGCTTTGGAACAGCCTCAAAGAGCAGCAGGTGCCCTGTGTCATGCCCCGAGTGCAGAGGGTGAGGTGTGGAGGAGCAGAGGCTGTGCTTGGCCGGGCACGGAGGCTGCGGGTGCCAAGCCAAGGCAGCACGTGCGGCGATGACAGTCCCTGACACACCCACACTGCTCCTGCACGGCAGSGCTGGAAATGACACACACCCCGCAGCCTCGCCAGCGCTCGGGGACTGCTTTTGAAGGTGTAAGAACATTTCCAAAAGAGCAGCACSCTCGGAGTGTGGGAACCACGGGGGTAGGAACCCTGATATCGCCGTGCCGGGGACGGCCCCGGGTACCTGCTTGGGCTGTCCCTGCAGGACGAGCAGCTCCTGCACCGCCWGCGGCTGATAAACACGGTCCAGGATGTCCCTCAGGGCTTCCCGGCACTGCGCTCGCTCCGCTTCCGAAACACCCTGCAACAAAACACACCGAGGCTGCTGAGAACAGCCTGGCTGGGCACTAAAGCYGCGTGTGCCGGTGCCCCGCAATCCCCGCCGGGCCCCGTGCCCCCGGTTCTGTCTCTCATATGGGGCACGGCGGGCAGGACCGCCTGAGGAGCGGGCTGGGACACCCACACCAGCACCGGGGAGCGGGGACACGGCGTGCGAGTGCCGCACGGACCTGGCAGAGGGCGGCGGGGCCGTGTCCCAGCACGCAGAGCCCGGAGAGGAGCAGCCGGAGGTGCCGGCCGAGCAGCGGGGCGCCCAGCGCCGGCAGCCGGGCCAGCTC
>CADDXX010000710.1:19442-53832 GCA_902810485.1 Alauda arvensis
GGCCCAGCCCGCCGCCCCTGACAGCCGCTCCTCCAGCGCCGCCGCGTTCCCGCGCAGCGTCTCCGGGCACAGGGCAGGCTCCGGGCCGGGCTCGGCAGCGCTGTGGCCATCGCTGGGCGGCCCCAGCAGCAGCTCCAACGCCTCCACCACACGGGCCGGCTCCGGCTGCGCGTCGCCCGCCATGTCGGGCCCGGTGTCGCGGAGCGCCGCCATGCTGCGCAGGTGAGGGGAAGGGGTGGGGCCATGGCCGGCCGCCATGCTGGGGAGGGCGCCTGAGGGGACGGGCCGCGCGATTTGCCGCCATCTTGGGGAGGTCGGGTCGGGAATGGGAGGAGAAAGCGGCCGGAGAGCTGGGGCGGGACTGGGGACAAGGGGCGGGGGGACAGGGCAGGGCAAAGGGCTCCCCACACCCACAGGACAGGGGAAAGGGCTCCCCACACCCACAGGACAGGGGAAAGGGCTCCCCACACCCACAGGGCACGGTTAGATGCGGTATTGGGAAGGAATCCTCCTCAGTTGAGCGTGATGAGCCCTGGCACTTGCCCAGGGCAGCTGTGGCTGCCCCAACCTTGGAAGTGTCCAAGGCCGGGTTGGACGGGGCTTGGAGCASCCTGGGACAGTGGAAGGTGTCCCTGCCCATGGCAGGGGTGGAGTCGGATGATTCTTAAGATCTCTTCCAACAAAAACCCTCCCGTGATTCGGATTGCCCGCTTGCCCTGCATGGCCCACTGCATGGCCACACCTGCGCAGGAGGTAAAGCCTTCGAGCACCAGCAGAGCCTCAGACACAGAAAAGTGGTTTGGTTTTCTTAAAACAATTTATTGTTTCAATTTTGTATAAAAAAAACATGCAATCAACACTTGGCCACTGCTGGTTTCCCAGCACGTGCCAGACCCTCTTGCCATGATAAAAAATACAAACCATGATGAGAGCTAAACAAGGAGGTCAGGATTTTGGCAAAGCCCTTTGATTTTGGAAAGCACCATTCAGTGACTGCACRCTAATTACACCTGGCACGACRTGGGAGGAAATCAAACCATAATCTAGAATACGGAAAAATAGAAATATGTCTGTACATACTGTAGTAGGTATAATTCCGTGTGATGGTGCATCTTTGGTCTGTGTTGATCGAGTGCCTTATGGCACTTCTCCATCACTAGGTTTACAATCTGAGCCTGTGTGAGGCCTGGGAGCACGAGGTATTTTGGAGAGCGCCAGAGAAACCCTTTTCCCCCCCCCACAGAAAAGGGAAGAAGGGCCTGGTCCTGCCCCCCACAGCTGGGAGCACCTCAGTTCCAGGACGGGAAACAGACTAAAATGTTCCATGCCCTGSAGCCAAGGGGGGCCAGGAAACACCAAGACTACCCCAAAACCCCCCATCCCCAGCGAGCCTGAGCTTTGCTCAGTGAGGGAGGCGTGGGCACGGGTTTAGGGGGCATTGTAGGGGATTTGGCTATCCTGGCCAGAAACCGACTGGACTGAGTCCAGAGGGATGAAATGAGGTGGCAGCAGCAGGCGGGGGGTCCCTAATCGTCCTCCTCGCCGCCGCCGTAGAGCTCGGCCAGCTTGCGGAAGCGGCTGCCCCAGTCGTTGAGGTAGTCGTAGTCCTGGTCGGCGTCGGAGGCGGAGGAGTTGAGGGAGCTGAGCGAGGTGGCCTCCGAGCCGCTGCCCTCGTAGTCAAACACCAGCAGCGAGTCGTAGGGAGGGGCCGTGGGGTCCGTGTCGGCCGCCTTCAGGTTCTGGGGGAACAGAGGGCTCAGTGCCTGTGTCCCCTGCGCTGGTGTGGCAGGGATGTGTCACCCAGCCCCGGTCAGGACTCACCTCGTCAATGAAGTTCCCGATCTCGTCGGGGTTGGCGGGGCGGGGCCGGTACTGGGGGGCCGCCATGAGCGGGGGGGCCACGTCGTTGCGGATCACCTCGGGCCGGGCGTCCAGCCCCCGGTGCAGCTGGCTCAGGTCATAGTCCTGGGGGGACAGCGGGAGTCAAGGCTCAGGGGACAACCGTGGGCRCYGCCACCACCACTTGGTGGGTGGGGTCCAGCAGGCAATAGCCATCCCACCTGGTCCTCCTCGCCACCGCCCTCCTCGTCATAGTGGTACACATTGTCCCTCATGTCATCCTCGGGTGGCAGCAGGGGTTCCTTCACCACCTTCCTCCTCTTTGCAAAGAGCAGCAGCAGCAGCAGGAGGACTGCAGGCACAGGGATAGGGTGTCAGGGCAGCAGGGAGAGGGTGACCCGCACTCTGTCCCTCCCATCCTTGTCCCCTGYACTCACTGAGCAGTGCCAGGATGCCCCCCAGGATGCCCAGGATGGCGGGCACGCCCATGCCACCGGAGATGAACGCTCTCCGCTCACAGTTCTTGGCTGGCCCCTCGCAGCTGCAGACCTGGGCTCGCACTGGCGTGATCTGCTCCTTGTTCTGTGCATCCAGCAGCTTCAGGAAGATGTTGTACTCTCCTGGCTCTAGCTCCTTCTTCATGCTCACCCTCACCATGTCTTGGTGAACCATAGAATGATTTGGGTTGAAAAAGGTCTCCATGATTATTGAGTCCAGCCATCCCCCAGCACTTCCAAGGCCACCACTGCCCCATGTCCCCAGTGGACAATCACACAGCTCTTAAATGCCTCCAGGAATGGGGACTCCACCACTGCCCTGGGCAGCCTGTTACAATGCCTGACCACCCTTTTCCATGAATGAATCTTCCCCAATATCCAACCTGAATTTCTCCTGGCACAACTCCAGGTTGTTTCCCCTTGTCCTGACCCTCACGGGCACATCCTCCTTCACCTCCACCTGGCTGCACCCTCCTGCCCAGGAGTTGTGGAAAGCAAGAAGGTCCCTCCTGAACCTCCCCAGCTCCCTCAGCCATTCCTGGTGCTCTAACCCCTTTCCCAGCTCTGGTATGGCAACACCTTTGGCACTGGCACAGGACTTTGAGCCGTGGCAGGTCCCCCGCCTAGTGCTCACTGCAGGGCCCAGCACCAGAGCAGGTGGCACCCACCTGGTTGTACCACCTTGACAGTCCAGTTGCTGCCMGAGCCGTGCATCAGCTCTGCCTTGAAGGGGTAGGTGTTGGGGGGCAGGTCCTTGTCGATGATCTTCAGTGTCTGCTCCTCGGGCTGCCGGCTGCAGATGTCGAAGCCCCGGGGCTCTGGCACAGGCCCGTTGTCATTCACATCCTGAAGCACGAGGAGCAGCGTCCCCGTGCCGGTGCCAGCGTGTGGTGACCCTGTGGGACTGAGAGTCAGCGAGGCACCCAGGGAGGGGCCTGGGCCCCATGGGGAGACAGGGAGGTGGGCACAGGGGGCAGCAGTTGGCCACCCTCACCGTCATCCACGGCCAGGACGATGGCCTTGTAGGTGCTGTTGATGGCATGCGATGCCTCCCGGTCCAGTGGCTCGGCTGCTGTGATGATGCCGTTCTCAGGGTCAATGGCCAGCCACCCTGCGGGATCACTGGCCATGCGATACCTGGGGACAGCCAGGGGTCAGCAGGGGGACAGGAAAGGGCACATGGTGCAGCACAGCCCCTCAGACACCCCAGCAAAGCCCCCACCACTGTCACCCTCCACTCACGTGATTTTCTGGCTCTGGTCCTTGTCAGGGTCCAGGGCGGTGTAGGAGGCGATCTGGTATCCCACKGGCACATCCTCCTTCACCTCCACCTGCTTGACTGGGGGTATGAAGATGGGGGGTTCGTTCACATCCCTGACCCTCACCAGGACAGTGGCTGTGGCAGGATTCAGGCTCACGGTGAAGGGGGCCTCGTTCCTCACTGACACCATGAGCTTGTACCAGTTCTGGGTCTCATAATCCAAGCCCTGCGGGTGGGAGAGCAGCCGGGTAGTGCCAGCAGGGAGTCAGCGGTGCTGAGGCAGCCATGCAGCAGCAGGACCCACCTTGGCAGTTTTCAGGAGCCCGTCGTTAGTTTTGGGGTCAGTGGTGACCTCGAAGTCGCCCTGTGGGTCCCCGCTCTGGATCTGGTAGACGGCGTTCCAGGCTGGGGAGCTTGGCATGTCCTGGTCTGTCACATGCAGCCGGGCCACCAGCACCCCCACCTCGTTCTCATCCACTGAGTCCTCATACTGCAAGATGGGACAGGGAACGTCACCTGTGTGGCCCCAGGCACCCCAGGAGGGGCTTGTGCCACAATGCCCGGGGAGGGCAGCAGCTGGGGCTGGGTGGTACCATGGTGGGGTTGAAGATGGGAGGGTTGTCATTGGCATCAGTGACTTTGATGATGGCAGTGGCGGTGGTGGTCAGGCCAGTGCCCTCCTGATCTGCAGCCTGGATGATCAGCGTGTAGTTGGGAGTGGTCTGCAGGACAAAATCACCCTAGTTAGGACTGGGGTGGGGACTGGGGTGTTCCCCTCCTCCAGGCATCACCTGCCTGCTCCTCCACCCTTCTCCAGCCTCGCTGTTCTCTGCTGGCACAGAGGCAGCCAATGTTCGAGCTGCCCACCTGAGGGGCTGGCACTGCACCCACACCAGGGCWCAGCAAAGCTGGGGGTCCCTGGAGTGTTCCCAGCACAGCTCCTGGTGGGCTCCAGGCTACAGTCACCCCTACAGCCAGGGACAGTGACCCAGGGATGGCATGTCACAAAACCAGATGGGCCCTAGGGCTCCGATATCCCTTTCTCCCCATGGCACATCCCACTGTGGAGTAGCTGCAGGTTCCCCTGGGCTGTGGCAAGGTGCCCACCTCCCGGTCCAGTCCTGTGCCAATGACACTGATGATGCCCTTCTCRGCATTGATGGTGAACATGCGCTGTTCACCCTTGGGCTCCTCGCTGAGGATGGAGTAGCCAATGATGCCGTTGTTCACATTGATTGCATCATCTGCATCCGTAGCATTCACGGTCATCACAGATGTGCCTGGACACGGGGACAAGCCAGGGAGACTTTAATGGTGGGACAGAATCCAGCGGACACCCCGGCACTGCTCCTGCTCAGGGCTCTGCATGGTCCCRGCTCAGAGTCCCCCACGTACCTGGCTTTGCGTTCTCCTCAATGTAGCCAACAAAGACATTCTGGGTGAAAACGGGCCGGTTGTCATTCTGGTCAGTGACAGTGATGATGATCTCCATGGGGTCTTCCACGGGCTGCCCATTGGCTGACACGGCGTGGGAGTAGAGCTGCAAGGGCACACTCAGTGTSTGTGCWGTCCCTGGGACTGTCCCTGTCCCACCACAGGCTYCCCCYCTCACTCACCACGTATTTATCCTTCTCCTCCCGGTCCAGTGGTTTGGTCACCTTCAGCCACCCYGTCTCCCTCTCGATGGTGAAAACACCTGCGGGGATGGTGTCTGCTCCTTGTCCYGTGATGCTGTAGAAAACCTTGGTCTCCTTGTCCTTGTTGGATTTGATCTGGCAGCGRGGCAGGAAGAGGAGGGTGGAGACATGTCCCAGCACTCTGCGGACCACCCTGGACCCTGCCTGGTCCCTGTGGGGACACATACCTGCACCAGGTTCTTGGGGAAGGGCCCCCGCTCGTTCTCAGGGCAGTTGATGGGGGGGATGACCCAGTCCCTCTTCTGCCGCCGGAGGCCGTGTCCATGCTCCGGGAAGATCAGCAGTTCGGGTACTGTGTCCTGTTGGGACAGGGGTTCTGCTCGGTGCCTGCACCTTGCCAAGCCCTCTGCACCAGGGACAGGGGCTGCTGTGACCCCAGGGAGTGGGTCTGTGCTTTACCTGCTGC
This sequence comes from Alauda arvensis, assembly GCA_902810485.1. Taxonomy (NCBI): domain Eukaryota; kingdom Metazoa; phylum Chordata; class Aves; order Passeriformes; family Alaudidae; genus Alauda; species Alauda arvensis. The sequence goes on from CADDXX010000710.1 coordinate 25,143, forward strand.
ATCGGCTCGTGGTGTCGGTGCTGGTGCTGCCGCCGGCGCAGRGTCACCTGGGCTGAATGCTTCTTGCCCGTGGCATCCCAGGTGTGCACAGCAAAGGTGATCTCCCGGTGCTGGAGCTGCAGGGGCCGGGTGGCAGAGACGATGCCACCCCTGCTCACCTTGAAGCGCGTGTCATCCGGGAGGAAGGCGGCACGGCGCGGCTCGCCACAGTCCACAAAGCTCACTGGGGACAGGGGATGGAGTGGCAGAGGGTTCTGGGGACACGGGCACACACAGCACAGCCACACCCCAGCAGCCTGGGGTGTGGGGTCACAGCAGTGCGGGGGATGCTCCACACACAGTGACACATGCCCTGCCAGGATTCCGTCCTGGGCACAACACACTGTGCATCCCTGCCCCTGGCTTTGGTGCAGGATGGGACATGGCAGGACTACTGTGCCACAGGATCCCTGCTGGACAATGACGATGGGGCAAGTGGCACCTGGCACAGCATGTCCCTGTCGCCAGCACCATGTATGGCATGGTGCCAGGCATGGCACATCCCCATATGGGTGCATCCCTATGGCACAGCATGTCCCCAAGCGTGGCACCACTGTGGCCATGCTGCTCCAGCTGCTTTTCCAATAAAAACAAGTGCACCAGTCACTTTCTTGCCCTGGCACCCCGTGCCCTAGCAGCCAGGCCCCTCAACCTGCCCAGGTACCCCCGGCACCCCCAAGCCCAGGGACAGCGGACAGGCGGGGTCCCGATGTCACTAGCTCGGCACCCGGCTGGGTGCAGTAGAGCCGGGCCGCCGCGAGGCAGCGGTCAGCCGGCATCACATGAGCCGGGCCGCGCTCCCGAACAAACACCCTTTGTCTGGGAGAGAGCTGCTGGAGCCAGCGGCACCCAGGCTCCGGAGCCAGCAGTGCCACCATCGCCCCGCCGTGACCCGCGCCTGGGCAGGGGGACGTGCCGGGGCGGCCGGGAGGCAGCGCGGCACCGCCGCACCGAACGGGTTATGTCAGCCCACGAGCAGCCCAGGAATCCGGGGTGGCTGTGGCATGGAGGGGGAGCAATCGCTGCCCCCCCTGCCCACCACGGCGCCCCCGACCCGGCCCGGGACGATCCGCCGGCGCGATGCCAGCCCGGCTCAGCCCCACGGCGGGACCCCCGGCCAGGGCTGGGGGAGCCGGTGGGGCCGGCTGGGCAGGAACGTGCCGGGGCAGGCGGGGAAGGAGAGGCAGCCGCGGGCGAAGCCGCAGTGCTCAGCCCTGGCCCGGGGCCCGGTGGGTGTAGCGAGGGGCGGCAAGAGGCCCCCAGCCCCACAATGGGTGCAATGAGTGCTCAGTGCTCAACCCGCACCGGGTTCAAGGAGGGCGTTCAGAACTCGCTCCCCCCTTCCCGCTCTCCCCTTTTCCAACTCCCCCCCCTTCGCACCTGGCCATGCACAACCTGTTTTTCCAGCTTGGCTGAAGGAGGGCTGGCCCCAGCCCTCCTCTCCCCGGGGCTGGGAGCTGGGGGGGGTGGAGGGGGGCCCTCGCCTGGGAATGATGGGGGTGGGAGAAAAGGAGAGCTCAGGGAGTCGTACAGGGGGATCGCCCCACTTCAGTCCCTCACCACCACCTAAAGGGTACTGGGACAACCAGACTCTGGTACAACCAGGCTGCCAAACATGGCTGAGACCCCACACAGGGGACCAGAGCAGCCCCTCAAAGCCATCTCATGTCCTGTGAGGTCTCAGTGGGGCTGGGCTCAGGCAGAGCAGGGTGTCACCACCCCACGTGTTGTGCACACGCAGCCGTGCAAGGGCAGGGGGCTCACCCCGGGGTGAAGGTGCTGCGGGTGACACATCCCACTGACGTCACCCCAGTTTCGCTGTGACTTCAGACTCTCGAGGTTTCTCCACGCAGGGCTGACAAGACCTGTCCCAGCCCCCAGCACACCCCCACCACCCCAGAGCCCCCCGACATTGGAGCAGGGCCCTGGTGACGCTGCAGCCCCCATGCAGGTGCTGCTGTTCAGCGCCCCGGCGCCATGCAGGGCCTGTCAGGGCCTGTCGGAGGAAAACACCGCGCTCAACTCATCAAGATAATTACAGGCCAGCTTGTCAGCCTGGCCACAAGCTTTGGGGTGCTCTGTGGCCCAGTGTGGCCTGCCGTCCACCAGGCTCGGCCACCCATGGCTGGCATTGCCGTGGTACAGCTGTGAATCACTGGGTGCCACACAGGCCTCAAGGGCAGATGGTCCCTTCCTTCCTCCCACACCCTCTGTGCCTGGAACCCACAACTGAAAGTGCTTGCTAGTGCTGGTGCAGGAAAGTCACAGAGCTGCCGTCACCCTGGTATCAGGCCCAGCCCGATGCACAGCCGTTTCTCTGCGTTAATGATCAGCCACAAGGCAAACAAACACAATTCCTGAGGTATGAGGCAGGGTCCGATTCCTGGCTCTCCCAGGAATCGGAATTGGAAACTCCCAGGAAGCCGTTACGGAGCTGAGGGTGTTTGGTGCAGCACTGGGTGCTCAGTACCCCTCAGCTCTGTGCCCACCCTGGCACACACTCTGTGGTGGCTCCACCACTCTCAGCCATGAACTGGTGTAGCTAACAGCCACTGCAGAGTTCCTGCAGAACCCACAGAGTGCCTTTTGGGGGCCCCAGAATGGCAGCAGGTCCCCATCACATGGGTCCCCAGTGTCCCCTTRCCACACCAGAACAGGGCTTTAGCAGCACAGTGGGACACCAACGTCCCCAAAAACCCAGGAGCCCATCGTGGTGCCCGTCCCCATGCCAAGAGCTACCCTGGGGGCCCACACTGTGGGTCCAAAGAGGAGCTCACCCTGGYGAACCCGGGGTGCCAGGCGAGGCGTGGGGCAGGGCAGGCGCCTGCGCGCCCCACACCCCGAGCTGCCGGCCCCGACAGGTCTGTGGTGCCTGAGTCAGCGCCGCCCGCGCCGGCGCTCCCCGGGGAGCGGCTCCCGCTGCCCCCGCGCCCGCCGCCCCGCCGGGACCACTGACTGCCGCTTGCATGGCACCTCCTGTGCCCTCCGTGCGGCCCCACCGCTGCGTGTGGGCACGGCAGGCTCTGTTCTCCGTGCCGCCTGCCACCGCAGCAAGCCTGTCCCCACCGCCGTAGCGCCCATGGCACCAACCCCGCTGCCACAGCACTGTCCCCACAGCCCCTTATCTCCTTGGCCACACYGGCATCACCCGGGCACGGAGCCACGGCTTTCGGCCCCCATTGCCCACCTCTGTTCCACACACCCCCCTGTACCCATAGTCCCGCCCTGTCCTCCATAGCCGGTTGTCCCCATGTCCTTACCTCGTCCCAGTGCCCGTCCCACCGCCACGCTGTCCCGCGGCACCGTCAGGGCGAAGGTCTCGGCGGTGAAGCCGGGCTGGCACGACGCTGCCTGCTGGCACAGCCGCTGCCCGCTCTGCCCGGAGAGAGACGGTTAGCACCGGGCAGGGTCCCGAGCAAGGTCCCGTGCCCCGGGCGGGGTCTCCTCGGGGTCCCAGGCAGGCTCCTGCCGCCCCATTCCGTGGCTCACCTGGAGCAGGAGCAAGAGGAGACAGAGCGGGAACAAGCAGCCCGCCCGCCGCCCCATGGCCGGTGCCGGTGCCGGTTGGTGCCGGAGGGATCGGGCGCTGCCGCCACGGAGTTGCAGGTGCGGCCGGTCCCCACCCGATCGCGCTTTACAGGTGGACCTTCCGAGACCGCCCCGTCCCGTCCCCGTCCCGCCCTGACGGGAGGCGGTCTCGCCCCGCCCGCACCCGGAATCCCGGTATTCCCGGTGTCCCTGAGCCCGGTATTGCCGGTAACCCCCACGGTACGGGTGTGGTACTTCTCCCACGGTCCCCCCGTTACCCCTTCAGCTCCTGCTGCCTCCAGTATCCCACCAGCCCCCAGTACCCTCGGCACCCCTGGCRCTCTGCCCGTCCCGGGTACCCCCGGCTGCCGGTGCCCCTGATATTCCCAGCCACACAGCCCTCGTGCTTTCCATGCCTCTCCCGTCCCGGGCAGTGGGAGCACAGGGCGTTGGGGGGTGACAGGAGGCAGGAGTACCCCAGGGTGTCCCCAYGCCATGGCTTCACAGATCCCGGCTCTATGGCAGGGGACAAACATCGTACCCAGGAATTCCCGGGGCAGGAAGGGCCCCTCAGGACGCTGCAGTCCCCGGCTTCCCCCATAGCCCTTTGTCCCAAAGCTCAGCACAGCTGGGGGTGACCCTATGGAAGGGGCCCCCAGGGATCCTCAGAACCATCGGATGCCCCCATCCCMTGCCTGTCAGGAGCTGATCCTGGAGCCAGTGGGAGCTCCCCAGAGCTCGGGGTCCTGCCAGGGCCAGAGGCTGCTGTGCCCACCCATGCTAGCACCCATGGTCATCTCAGGGGGTTGGGGTGGCAGCCTGGGGGTGGCAGGGCTCTGGCTGCCCGGGCCAGGAGGGATTTGGCAACAGGAATGTCCARTGCCACCAGTGTCACTCCCATGAAGGACAGATTGGCAGTCAGTGCCCTGCCCATGACCCCTTGGGGACAARGATACCCTGAGGCTGGGCAGGGGAGCATGTGCACTGCCCCTGCATGGGTGACACTGCAGCTGTGCCATAGATTCCACACTGCAGGGGACAAGGGGGGACAGGGCTGGGGAGGGGTCATTGCAGGGGCTGGGGGCAGCACGGATCTCCAGGGCACAAAGTGACACAGAGCCTGGAACATCTAAAAAAAACCAAATCCTTTATTAAAACTGACCCAGCTCCCATCCCCTTGTCCGCAGCATCACACRCCATCATTCCATACCTTTAAAAATAGATAATAACCACAAAAACGCAGGTGAGGAGGTGAGGGGGCTGTGCTGGGGTGGGGGGCACGGCAGGGGGAACCCCCCAAGGCACAAAAGCAGCAATAAGGCGGGGGCAGCAGCGGGCTGGGGGTCCCTAATCGTCCTCCTCGCCGCCGCCGTAGAGCTCGGCCAGCTTGCGGAAGCGGCCGCCCCAGTCGTTGAGGTAGTCGTAGTCCTGGTCGGCGTCGGAGGCGGAGGAGTTGAGGGAGCTGAGCGAGGTGGCCTCCGAGCCGCTGCCCTCGTAGTCAAACACCAGCAGCGAGTCGTAGGGAGGGGCCGTGGGGTCYGTGTCGGCCGCCTTCAGGTTCTGGGGGAACAGAGGGCTCAGTGCCTGTGTCCCCTGTGCTGTCACCCCCTCGGCTGTCCCGGTCAGGACTCACCTCCTCGATGAAGGTGCCGATGTCGTCGGGGTTGGCGGGGCGGGGCCGGTACTGCGGGGCTGGCAGGAGGGTGGGGGCCACGTCGTTGCGGATCACCTCGGGCCGGGCGTCCAGCCCCCGGTGCAGCTGCCGCAGGTCRTAGTTCTGGGGACACACACACACACATGGAGAGGGGCACAGTCAGGTTGCCCACGCTCTCACCAGTCCCCAGACCCAAACACGCACCTGGTCCTCCTCACCACCACCCTCCTCCCCATAGTAGAAGATATTGTCCCTTGTGTCATCTTCGGGCAGCAGCAGCGGCTCCTTCGTCACCTTCCTCCTCCTCACAAAGAGCAGCAGCAGCAGCAGGATGACTGGGGGGAAGAGTGCCATCAGCAGGGACATGTGTCCCCCACTGTGCCYAGGGCAGGTGTATCCCCACAGCCCCAGGATCCCCACTCACGCAGCAGGGCCAGGAGTGCACCCAGGGTGGCAAGGACGAAGGGCAGGGCGGTGACAGGCTGGGGTCTCTGGGGACAGCCCTGTGCCAGCCCCTCRCAGGCGCAGACCCGTGCGGTGACAATGGTCACTTGGGCTCTGCCCGGCTGGTCTAGCAGCCGCAGGTACACACTGTAGGTGTCCGGCTCCAGCGGYGCCACCAGCTGCAGTGTCACTGTGTCACCTAGGTGAGATTGGGGGCTCACGGATGATGCACCAGGGATGCAGCCTTGGCACAGCTGTCTCTGCCAAGGATGCCCCACATGACGTTCAGCCCCAGTGCAATACCTGTGTCCCCCACCTCCACAGCCCAGCTGTCCCCCGAGCCGTGGGTGAGCTCAGCACGGAAGGGGCCGGTGTTGGGGGGCAGGTCCCGGTCGGTGATGGTGAGGAGCTGGGGCTGGGGACTGCGCTGGCACACAGTGATGTCCCGTGGCTCGGCCTCGGGGCCGTTGTCATTCACATCCAGCAGGGTGAGGAGCAGYGTGCCCGTGCCCGTGGCCGGCGGCGAGCCTGGTGGGGACAATTCCAGAGGGGGGATCCCAAACCAACGACTCTCACAGGGACATGGGTGACTGAGCAGGCATGGGGACAGGGGGAGCCTCAAAACCAAGACTTTCCCGGGGACAGAGACTCTCTGTGCAAGGGTGGGAACAGCTAGGAGTGATGCTGGAGGGGGCAGTCCCAAACCGAGGATCCTCACAGGGCTCGAGGATCCTCACAGGGCTCGGGTGCCTCGGGCAGGGGTGGGGCCAGGCAGCCCCCGCACTGCTCCATGCTGGAGCTGGGATGTGTTTCCTGGTGATGGCAGCATGTGCCCCTCACGCGGGAGGGGGAACAAGGGCCCTTTCATGTCCCTCTCACCATCATCCACAGCCAGCAGCACGGCCATGTAGGTGCTGTTCTTGACGAAGGGGGACTCGCGGTCCAGGTGGTCCTGCGCAGTCACCAGGCCGTTCTCGGGGTGCACAGCCAGCCACCCCGCCGGGTCGTGCCCCACCACGTACCTGGGGGGCACAGGGGAGCCAGTGCTGTGGCGAGGGGCAGCAGAAACCCCCAAACCTCCACTCCAACCCTGTCCCTGCTCACTTGATCCTCTGGTCCTGAGCTTTGTCGGGGTCCTGGGCTGTGCAGGCGGTGAGGGTCTGCCCTGGGGGCACATCCTCTGACACCGTGGCCAGCTGCACTGGCGGCACGAACACCGGGGCCTCATTGACATCCTCCACAGTGACTGTCACCGTAGCAGTGGCCAGCGGCAGCTTCACCACRAAGGGGACCTCGTTGGCCACTGCCACGTGAAGCACAAACTGCTGCTTGGCCTCGTAGTCCAGACCCTGGGAGAGGGGGAGACACAGGCAGTGAGAGTGGGACAGGCAGGGCCCCACTGTGGGCAGCAGTGGGGTGACACAGACCTTGGCAGTGCGGAGGATGCCCTCGTTGGTGGCAGGGTCTGTGGTGATGGCAAAGGCTCCCCCGTCGTTGCCACGCAGGATGGAGTAGATGGCTCGCCACGCCGGCGTGCCGGGCTCGTCCAGGTCGGTGACAGCCAGCCTGGCCACCTCCCGCCCCGCCACGTTCTCTGGCACGGCCGCCTCGTACTGCAGGGCAGGGGCACCTCAGCACCACGGCTCAGCAGGCAGCAGGGAGGGTCACAGCCAGCAGGGGGGCCCACGTTACCGTTTTGGGGTCAAACTCGGGGGCGTTGTCATTGACATCAGCGATCTCGATGACGGCCAGCGCTGTGGTGGTCAGCCCCTCACCATCCAGGTCAGCTGCCTGCACGGTCAGGGTGTACTCCCGCACACGCTGTGGTGGACAGACAGACAGACAGACAGACACCCTGTCAGCCCCTGCTGGGGGCTGGGATCCCTGCCCCGGGGTGCTGCAGAGCCCACCTCCCGGTCGAGGCCACTGGCAATCACGCTGAGGGTGCCAGTGGCCCGGTTGACAGTGAACATGTGGGGATGGGGCTCCCGTGGCTCCTGGCTGAGGATGGAGTAGGCGATGACACCATTGTAGGTCTCCACCGCATCATCCGCATCCGTGGCTGTCACCTGCATGATGGAGGTGCCTGGGGATGTGGGTGTCCAGGTAAGTGGGATGCTGGGGGGGACAGTGCCCAAGGAACATGGCTGGTGGGATGCAGAGCTTCCCCGAGGCACAGAGCCCTACCTGGCAGAGCTCCCTCCAGCACAGAGCCCCTGAACACCTCCTGCGTGAACTGGGGCTTGTTGTCATTCTGGTCTGTCACTGTCACAATGATCTCCATCGGCTCCTCCACTGGCTTCCCGTTCTCAGACACAGCGTGGGAGAAGAGCTGCAGGGTGGGGTGTGAGTGGKGGGCCTGGCAGAGCACCCCAACGTCCCCCTGGTGTCCCCAGGAAAGGGGACCACAAGGACCTACGTGGTACTTGTCGATGTACTCTCGGTCCAGCGGCTGCGTCACCTTCATCCAGCCTGACTCCTTCTCAATGGTGAAGATGCCCTCGGGGGGGGCATCAGCTCCCTGCCCYGTGATGCTGTAGAAGATCTTGGTGTCTCTGTCCCGGTTGGATTTGATCTGGGAGATGACACAGACCAAGGGATGGGGTCAGTATTCCCCACCCCACCACACCCTGCCCCGATGCAGCAGGGATGCACCCCCAGCATCCACCTCCATGCCCAGACTGACCAGCCTCATACCTGAACCAGCTTTTTGGGGAAGGGGCCCCTCTCATTTTCAGGAACCTTGATGGGGGGGATCACCCAGTCCCTCTTCTGCCTCCTGAGAGCCCTGGGGTGCTCCTGTGGGATGGGAGTGAGTGAGGGCACGGCCGGCTGGGGGAGCAGGGGGTGGGGGATTTGTGGTGCAGCGTTACCTGGAGGGAGTGTCTGCTCTCTGCGGGAATCGGGGCAGGGCCTGGCTGGCCAGCAGCATACCGGGGGGATCCAGCATCTCGGGGGGGTGCAGCGAGCGCCCCGCCCACCCCCGGTAGCCGCACGGGGCCCCCGTCCTCCCGCACCCCGACATCGGGCTCCTCCGTCCTGTAGGGCCCCGMGCAGCCTCCGGGGCTCCCTGCGAGGGTGAGGGGTCAGGGGGATGAGGGGGACCTCTCCCCCGACACCCCCGAGCCGCAGCCACCAGCCCCAGCACCCCGCAATCTCCCAGAGTCCCGAGGCGGAGGGAGGCAGAGGACGGTAGAAGAGGGGGAGAGGACCACCAGGAGCGAGGCAGGGAACACCGGGCGCCGTATGGGAGCGCAGTAGAAGTTTCGGTGGAAGTTTCGGCTTTGTTTCACAGATGATGGGAAATTCCTGGGCGGGCAGAGCCCTGCCCCAGCCCCCTCCCGGTGTGTCACCCCCTCGGGGCTCCCAACCCCCCGTGGCCAGATCATTGGGCACTGAATCTCCCTCCCCCGCCTCRTCCCTCGTGCTGGACACAGCCCCGGCTCCGCACCCCCCCGGGGGAAGGATTAGGGGATTAGCGGAGCTGAGCCAGCTCCGGGCGGCCGAGCGGGCCAGGGCGGGACACGGAGCGGGGCTGGGGGGGCTGCTCCACACCGGAAGGTGTGGATTGGGGCAGGGAGAGCTGTGCCCCACGGCTGCTCCTCACCGGAGGGAGCGAGCCCAGGGGCGACGGTGGGGCCATGCGGGGAGCAGCATCCGTGCCCCGAGGGCACTGCCGGGCCCCTCCCAGTCGCGGTGGCCGCCGCAAGAGACTTTAATGGGGCTGGACGGGCATCAGTCACCCTGGTAAGCGGGGTACGAGGAGCCCGGGGAAGCCCCCAGCCCCGCTYCCCAGCTGAAGCACGGGTTGCTGTTCCCACGGAAGGGCCAGGCGGCACAGGGAGAACCCCACCATGTCTCAGGGGTCCCTCCATGGAGGGGCCCACAGGGCGCCGTGCCCGCTGGGTGCCAAGGCGGAGCCGCACGGTCGGTGCCCCACGGAGGGGATGGCAGCGGCATGGCCAGACCCCAGCCTGTGCCCACACCAGGCTCCTGGCAGCGCCCACCTCCAGTCCTGGCAGGCTCAGCTGATGGAAACGGGATGTGGTGTCCAGAGCAGGGGGAGGTCGAGGCCCCTCCCTGGCACTTACCGCCAAGGAGAGCTTTTAAGTGCTCCCGCGGCCATTAGAGGAGCGYTGGCTCCGGCCGCGTTCCCGGGCAGCCCCAATCTCCCGGGAGCCGCCGAGCGAAAAGGGCAACGGGCCCGGGCCAAGCGCCGGCAGCGGGCCAAGAGCTGGCAGCAGYAAGACCCTGCCCAGCCTCGAGCCAGCCCCACGGCCGGAGAAGGGTGGCCCTGGGGCACCAAGCCCCATTGCCAGCCCGGCGCCGGCCGCCCACCCTGCGGGGACCCAGCCCTGCCCGCAGCGGGCGCCCCACGGCTGGGCCAAAGGCGCTGGCATCAGTCGCCACCGGCCCATTGAAACCAGACGGGCACCGCCAGCCCCCACGGGGCACAGCCAGCCCCTGGCCAAGCTCCACGGCCCGGGGGGGGAAGCACAGCCCTAGATCACAGGAATCCAGCCAGCCAGCCCCATGGCGCAGCCACGCACTCGGGGACCCCCGCCAGCCCCACAGCCGGGGCACTGCGAGGTCCTCCCGAAAAGCAGCGGCCCCACCACCGGGGGCCAAGCCGGCAGTGAGGGAGGCCCTAACGCCCCCCCCAGTGCTCGGAACCCCGATCCCGGTCACGATTGCGGCTCCAGCCCGTCCCCGAAGTGTTCCGGGGGTCCCGGTGCCGCCGGGCCCCGACGGTGCGAGTTACCTGGTGCGGGGAGCGGCCCGCGGCGCAGCCCCGGGAGGACGCACGGCGGGGCCGGGGAGAGGGCGGCCACCGGCAGGAGCGGGGAGAGGAGGAGGATGAAGATGGAGAGCGGGCAGAGCCCGGAGCGCGGCCCCCGCATGGCCCGTCCGTTGCCGCCGCCGCCGCCGCTCCGCTCGCCGCCCGCCGCGTCCCGCCCCGTCCCGCCCCGCAACGCCCCAGGTGAGGCGGCGGCCGCGCAGGTACCGCCCCGCCCCGGAGAGCGGTCCCAGCACGCCCCAGGCATCCCCCGCCAATGCCCTGGACCCCTCCCTTACCCCCGGCACCCTCCAGCCGGAGGTTTACTCCCTACAACACCCCCGGCAATCCTCGTTACRCCGCGGTACCCCTCTGGAAACATCCGGCAACCTCGGATACAACACCCCGATACCACACGGACAYCCTCGGTATTCCCCTAGAACCCCATGGTAATCCTCATGCACCCCATGTTACCTCCCAGCCACCCCCCCGTCAAGAAAAAGGCACAGCCCGGTACCCCTTGGGCACCWCCCACTACTGGAACCTTCAACACCCTCCGGGCACACCCGGCACCCCTCYGAAATGCTCCTGTCAATCCGCAGTACCTCCCGGGAACCCCGGGGCACCGCCTGGTAACTTCTGGTAACGGCTTGGCAGCCCTCGGCAATCCGCGATACTCCCCGTTAATCCCTGGTCGYCCCCTGTTACCCGTGGGGCACCTCCCCGGTCTGTACCCATCGGGATCGCCTTGGAACCCCTGGCACTCCCCGGTAGGGCCCGGCAATCCTCGGGCACCGCCCGCTCCCCGCCGGGCACCCCCGGTCTGTCAATGCCACCCCCCGTGCCCCCGGCCCCCGCCGGGCACCCCCGGTCTGTCAATGCCGCCCCCCGTGCCCCCGGCCCCCCATGGGCACTCCCGGTCTCTCAGCGCAGCCCCGTGGACACGCCCGGGCATTCCGGTAGCTCCAGGGACCCTCGTGGTCCTGCCATTCGTCCCTCCCGGTGTTCCCATGAACCCTGGCACCTCCCACCGTCGCTCCCGCAGGAATAGCCCCCCCCCCCCCCCCCATTCCTCCGTGCCACCCCCGGGTGCCTCCTCCCCTTTTGCGGCCTATGGCTGCACTGGAAGTCTCCTGGGGGGCCTGTGTGTTGCCCCCAGCCCCATTGGAGTTGATTCTGTCGTCCCTCCCAGCCTGGAGCAGCATCTCGTGTGCTGGGTCCGCCCCGTACGGCGCCCCCARACCCCCCCGGGGCTGGCAAAGCCGGTTCTGGTTTCCTGGCCAAGGTCACTGACGCAACAAGGAAGATTCCTAGCTGGCACCTGGGGGAAACAGCCAGAGCAGCGGCAGCCATGGCACCCTGCAGCTTCAGCCTCCTCCTTCTCCTGCTGGTGGGGCCATCACAGTGGGGCTGGGGGTGTTGCATGGCCACCCCCCAGAGGTTCGSGCCAGAGCCATGTCCCTCCCTGGCCCTGCAGCCCCTCTCTCCATCCCACAGGACATGCTGATCTTCCCGGAGCATGGACAYGGCCTCCAGCGGCAGAAAAGGGACTGGGTCATYCCCCCCATCATCTGCTCTGAGAACGATCGGGGGCCCTTCCCCAAGAACCTGGTGCAGGTATGTGAGCTCGTGTGGGCAGGGTCCAGGGGGATCCCTGGAGGACTGGGACACCTCCCACCCCCCTCTTCCTGCCTTGCTGCCAGATCAAATCCAACAAGGACAAGGAGACCAAGGTTTTCTACAGCATCACGGGACAAGGAGCAGACACCATCCCCGCAGGTGTTTTCATCATCGATCGGGAGACGGGGTGGCTGAAGGTGACCAAACCACTGGACCGGGAGGAGAAGGATAAATACGTGGTGAGTGAGGGGGGGAGCCTGTGGTGGGACAGGGACAGTCCCAGGGACAGCACACACACTGAGTGTGCCCTTGCAGCTCTACTCCCACGCCGTGTCAGCCAATGGGCAGCCCGTGGAAGACCCCATGGAGATCATCATCACTGTCACTGACCAGAATGACAACCGGCCCGTTTTCACCCAGGCAGTTTTCCAGGGTTCTGTGCCGGAAGGAGCTGAACCAGGTGGGACCACTGCCACCACCTGGCAGGCAGCCCTGGAGGGGTGTGTGACATGTCACCAATAACCACCTGCTCCAGGCACATCGGTGCTGCAGGTGCTGGCCACTGACGCAGATGACGCCGTGAACTCCAACAATGGTGTTTTGAGCTATTCCATCCTGAGCCAGGTGCCAGAGAAGCCCCAGCGTGGGATGTTCACTATTGACAGCAACTCTGGGATGGTCTCGGTGGCCATGCCGGGGCTGGTGGCAAAGGTGAGCCCCTGACTCAGTGCCCATCGAGCTCATCCCCCACTTTTGGCTGACACCTCCCCTTGCCACAGGAGGTCCCTGAATACAAACTGGTGATCCAGGCTGCTGACATGGGGGGATACGGGCTGCAAGCCACTGCCACCGCCCGCATCACGGTGCAGGTGAGACCTTGAGCCCTCCCGGTGCCGCAGCAGTGCAGAAGGGCAGGGTGAGGCTGTGGCGCAGCCAGTGCTGGCTCCTCACAGCCCCACGTGCCCGGCTGCCGCAGCTCCGAGGCGCTCCAGGTGCTTTCCGTGGTGGGAAGCAAGACCGGGATGGCAGGTCTGCTGTGGCTCCTCCCGGCCCWGTGCCCCAGCTTCCCACCGGGCTCTGGGCCACCAGCCCGCGGGCCCCGGCGCTGCCGCAGTGTGGGTGCTAGCGGGGCTCCTGGGCGCAGCTGCCAGCGGGAAGCCGCCCGTGCCGGCTCGGCCCAGCCGGGGAGGAGCACCCGGTTCTGCGGGAGCCCCGTGCCAGGATAGCGGCATSCAGCCGCGCCAGCTCCGCGGGGAGAGGCCGCGGCGCCAGCAAGGGAGGCCGGGGCCGGGGATGGCGTTTTGCACGGGGTCGCCGGCCACAGGTCCCTGGCAGAGTGGGACAGAGGACAGCCAGGTAAGCTCGCCAGGGTGCCTCTGTGGCACCCCCACCTCAGCTGGTGCTGGTGTCAGGCTGGCAGTGGGAGCTGGTCCGGCTCCAGAGAGGCTGCCTGGTCCTGCCGGCTGCTGGGAYGCAGCCCCGAGTCGTGTTCCCACTCCAGCCTGGGCGCTCCAGGAAAAGAAGGGGCCTGGCCRCTCCCAGCAGTGCTGACCTTGGCGCCAGACAGCTCCAGAGAGCTCGGCAGGGTCAATGTCCTCCTGCACGTGACACCGTGGGCAGGGATAGGGCYGCTGGGACGGGGCTGCTTCTTCGCTGGGTCCAGGCTGGCTGCTGTGCTGTGCTGAGGCCCACCAGGACAGGCAGGTGAGCAGGGAGCACAGTGCTGCTGTAAGCACASAGCCCTGCATCCTGGCTCCCACACRCAGTGGCTGCAGTGCCTGGGGCTGAGCACCGTGGCATGGGAAGGACGTGAGTTTCCATATCCCAGCTCTGGGGAAGAGTGAGGTGCAGGGGTTTGGCTGCAGCACAGTCAAGGAGAAGGCAGAGGCTGCTGGCAGGACAGGTCCCAGCCCTGCTTCTCCCTCTGCCACAGGCTGACGGCATGTCTGAGGTGGGAAATGGCACCCTGACCACCCACGTGCTGAACACGGCCACGGGGCTGCCAGCAGCCGGCCTTGTCGTCCGCCTGGCACAGCTGCAGGAGCCAGGGCCGCAGTGGACGGAGCTGGCACAGAGGTAGGAGAGCTGGTGGCACCAGAATGGGGCAGGGACACTGCTGCCAGTGCTCTGTGAGCTTGGCCAAAGGCTCCTGGCACAACTGGCTGCCTAGCCTTCACCTGGGGGTATGGCCAGGGCAGGTCCTGGGGGTTGGACAGGGCTGTTTTGGGGTACAGCAGGACTGCACTGCCTTGCTCTGGTTTCAGGCACACGGATGCAGATGGACGCTGCCAGCCCCTCCTGGCACCAGGACAGGCCAAGCCTGGCACCTACAAGCTGCACTTTGAGACAGCTGAGTACTGGCAGGGACTGGGGCAAGCCAGCTTCTACCCCTTCGTGGAGGTATGGAGTGTGGGGAGACTGGGACAGGGGACACAGAAAGTCTGGGGGCAGGCTCAAAGGGGCTGCACTCCCCTGGGACTCACTGTGGGAGGGGGATTCCCACTGCTGTCTCCTCACTCTCCCTCAGGTCGTCTTCATCATCACTGACCCGGAMCAGAAGCTCCATGTCCCGCTGCTGATCAGCCCCTACTCCTACACAACTTACAGGGGCAGTTAGAGGGGCACAGCTGTCCCCTGGGGACGCAGGAATGACACCATTAAAACCTCCAAACAGCACCATTTGTCTCAAAAAATCACCTTCCACTTTTGGGTGGACAGAGGGAGACCCAGGGACAGCCTGATGGGGTGGGTGGGATGCCTGGAGACCTCCAGCTTTGGTCTCCCTTGGAAGGAGAGATTCCTAAAGATGCTCACTGGGGTCTGTCTAAAGGCATGGAGTAGGAAAAGGGCACAGCCCCACTGCCAGTGTGCCAGTGGGACCCTCAGTGCTGCCAGCATCAGGTGGGCACTGCAACGAGTCCAGCAGGGCCCTTCCCCAGTTCCTGCCCTGGGAAGGGGAAGGACAGTGGCTGGAAACCCAGGTTGTCCAGGGGGATGCCAAAGGCTGTCAGCTTTGCCTCGAAGGTCTGCAGCATGTCATTGTGTGCCTGCGAGGAAAGGGTCCCTTTCAGCCCCTCTGTCAGCAGAGAGGGGCTCCCTGCACTCCCCAGTCTCATTTCCAACCCCCAAGCCAAAGCCACAGAATCACAGAATCATTTGGGATGGAAATGCCTCTAGGATCACTCAGTCTGACTGATCCCCCAGCAGGGCCAAGGCCAGCACCAACCCACGTGCCCAAACCCCAAGTGCCACATCCACACATCCCTGTCCTTACCTTGCAGACACGGGCCAGCTGGAGCTGCAGGTCCTGGATGGTGGCATTCTTGGAATTGAGCACATCCTGCAAGGGGAGATTGGGATGAGGCTGTGCTGCCCAGCCCTGGGGACACCATGGCCGTGCTGTGGGTGGGTGTGGCGTGGCAGAGCACACGGAGGAGCTGCAGCACGGCCTGGCAAGTGGCCACCACCACCCTGCCCCCTCTGAGTGGCACTGCCAGGGACAGCCAGCCCCGGGCAGCGACAGGGAGCTCCCAGATGAACACCACAGCCATCCCGGGCTGCCCTGCTGTGTGGGGAGTGCTGGCAGCACCTGCTCCAGCAGCACCACCCTGCCGCCGCGGCACCACAGGAATTACAGGGAGCCCGGCTCCCCGAGGCAGCTGAGAGGAGGAATTCAGGGACCCCAGCAGCTGCAGGAGAGCCCGACGCCAGTGATGCCATCCCAGGAATGTGTTTTCCTTCCACCTGCTGGGAGGTGACACATCCGCTGCCTGTCCCATAGGCCCGGTAGGAATCCCAGTGCTTCCCTGCCTCCCCCTGCAGCAGGGACCTGGGTGGGGACAAGCAGGAGGGCACCAGGTGGTGGAGCCCTCGTTCCCTGTGTCTGTACCCAACCCGCAGCAAGCGCTGCTGCCTGGCTCCAGCTGCGGCAGGCAGGCTGCAGGAATGTGGGTCTCCATGCTCTCTGCAGAGGTATTTTTAGCACAGCAGACACCGCAGAGTCCCAGGATCCTGTCTGCCTGTCCCCACGRCCAGGTGAGGCTCACCAGGTGTGACCCCCTCTGCACAGAGCCCCTGGGTGCCACGGGCCCCACTGGCAGCCAGCTGTGTGTGGCAGCACAGGGTGCTGGCAGTGCCATGGAGCCTGCAGCCATGCTCCTCAGAACAGGCCCCACCTGAGGGACAGATCAGTGCCAAACTCTGACACCCACACGCTCCACTCTCGAGGCAGAGCCCAGCGCCCCGCGGCACCACACGTGGCCCTGGGAGTGCTGGGAATGAGTGACGTGCCACCTACAGCCAACTAGTATGGGGACTGGTGTGTTCCAGGGGCAGCAGGCACCCCACAGTGGGCTCTGCCCCCCAAATCCAGCCCTCGCTGGGCCCCAGTACCTCCAGCTTGTGTGAGACCAAGGAGAGAGTGCTGGGGTCGAGGTTGGAGGCTGAAACGACCTCGTTGAGCTCCACCTCCTTCTGCTCCAGGAGGCTGAGGAGTCCCTGCAACTTCCTCTCCAGCAGCAGGTTCTTGAACCCCGTTTTTTGCTGCACCTCATTAATGGCTTTGGTGAACTTCTGATAGAGCTCATCTCTCTCTTCCTGGACCTGCTCCGGGAGACAGCACGGTGTCACAGCACCCTCAGGACCCTGGGGGACACGGGCACCTGCACAAGGCTGACTGGGGTCTCTGTAATGGTGTGGAGCACAAACAGGGCAGAAAACTGGTCCAGCAGCTCAGCCCAGCCATTCCCCACGGCACCTGCAGCCCACAGGGAAGGCAGGTGCTGCAGCACAGCTTCTCCCCCTCCCTTCTTCCCTCCCTTCTTCCCTCCCTCCATGGCGCAGCACCTGCGCCTCTCCCTCCTCCTCCTTCTCCCCTCCAGGCATGGAATGCCCCAGCGGGCTCCCTGCAGCACTAATGCAGACCCCAGCGAGGGCCCCCGGCACACGGGGGTCTCTCCTCTCATCCCCACAGCTGGCAGCAGTCCCTGGCTCACAGCTAGTTAATAAGTGTCCTAATTAGGACACAGTCTCTCCTCCAAAGCCTATTTCTGAACGCTCCGAATCTGGCGCTGTCTTAATGATGGATTGTTAATGAGGCCTCGGATCAATGTTCATAATCCTGGGGATTTCTACGAATTGCAAATGAGCTCTCTCCTGCCTCCAAAGATTTATCTGGGTTAGCTGGGGGGGAGCACTCGCTCTGCAGGGCTCTTCCCGAGCACCCCAGAACAACGAGAGGGAGTGACCCTGGAACACTGGCAGAAGGAAATCCCCCCCCTATCCAGGCTCTGCCCCATGCAGCCCCAGCAGCCCCGGGGCCCCACTGGAGCGTGCATGATTGCTTAGCAAAGGACAAGGCCAGGCCTGTCTGCTGACCGTGGGAGAGGCTGGAGCTGGGAGCAGCTTTGCTGGGAGCAGCGCTTATCACCCGACTCTGGATTAGCTTTGGAAAGCCCTGGGCTAAACACGGGCCTTGCTAAGCCCCACGCCCYATCCTCTGCAGAGGGTTTGGAGACGGTTTGGAGGGGGAATGGGATGCCCAGCCCTGCCTGCAGGTCTCACCTTACTGAACCGCTGCTCCAGCACCTCGTGYTCCCACTGAAGGTCCTTCAGCTCCTTCTGGGTGATTTTCAGATGGGCTTTGGAGTTCTGTGAATGGGAAGGGAGGGTTAAAGAGCACAGGATTGTCTGGGAAGTGTTGGAGTGGTGTTCTCGGAAGGGAGGAGAGTGAGCAGCAGAGAGAAAACCAGGCAGCACCCACACCAACCCTCCTGCAGTGGGGTTGGTCTCACTTCCAGTCTCTCTTTGTTTCCCCATCTGAGATCCCACAAATACACAGTGAGCAGAACAGGACTTGCATTGCCCAGCAATCACAGCACACCAAGGTCAGTGTTTTCCTTCCAGGAACAAGTCCATGAAAGGACAGGGCTGGYCACTCACCATCAGGGCCTCCTTGTCCCTGTAATAGTGAACCAACTTCTTTTGCAGCTCAGCCACCAGCTCCTGGGCCTCCTGCAGGGGCTCTGTCAATGCCTTGTTCTCGAGCAGCACATCTGCCTTCTCCTTTTCCAAAACAGCCTCCTTCTTCTTCAGGTCTTCCACCTGCTCCTGTTCTTGGGAACACAAGTGCTGGCTGCTGGGAGCTGCCCAGCCCCTCAGAGTCCCCCACACTCTCAGGACACCCTCCYCACTCACGTTCTGGTGGACAGGCCACCAGCAGCACCCACACTGACACCTGGGAGCTGCCAGATCCAGCTGACACCCTGGCAGGAGCAGTCCCTGGGTGGAGGGGCGGCAGAGGGATGGGCAATACCTTCAGGAGGTTGATGAGTGCCAGGTTTTTGGCAGTGATATCGTTGTAGTAGTTCTTGATGGCACCAAAAGCCCCCTCATGGTTCCCCATCAGCTCGCTGATCTGGGTGTTCTTCCTYTCCTCCAGCTCATGGATCTCTGTCTTCCTCCGCAGGTCCATCTCATCCCTCAGTGCCTGCATCTTYCTGGTGTACTTGGCCTCCATCTCTGGAGGGAAAATTGTCAGAGCTGGGGAAAAACTGGCTGAAACTGGGGAGGAAAAGTGACCAGAACGGGGAAGGGAGAAAAAACAGAGGGAATACTCGCCAAAACTGTGTGGGTTGGGACCAGCTGGAACTGGGAAGGAAAAACAGCCAGAACTGGAGGGCAAACTAGACAGATCCAGGGAAGAAAACCAGCTGGAACTTGTGGGGAAAACTGGCCAGAACCTCGGGTGGGGGAGATCAGCCAGAACTGGGGTGGGAAGCTGAGCAGAACTGGGAGAAAAAAATGGCCAGAAGTGGGGAGAACCTGCCCCCATATGCTCAAGGTGCTGCTTGGGAACCAGAAGCARCTCTCCCTGTCCTGCTCCTGTGGGATCTGCCTCATGCTCTGACCTTTGGTCTGCAACTCGAAGTCGCTGCGTAGCCGCGCCATCTCCTCCTCATGTTTCTGTGAGACAGAAACTCTTTGTTGGAACAAACAACCAAATCCCAAGCCAGCCCATCCCCAGGGATCCCTTCCTGCTCTTTGGRAAAGGATTCTGATCCCATCTTGATGCAAACAGTGGTTCTCCAGCTGCTCTCATAGCTCCCCACTGTGGAAGAGGGGTCACCCAGGAATCCCTTCTCCCCATCCCTRCACCAGAAATCCCTTCCCACCCCACAGAGAGAGTCAGGGAGGCAAGATCCCACTCCTGCTCCCACCCTGGGGATGAGGCACCTCATAGGTGGCTCCAGCTCAGCCAGGAACATACCAGGCAGAGGTTTGTAATGGCTGCCTCATTGGCCAACTCCTGCTCCTTCAGCCTTTTGTTCAAGGACTGCTTCTCTTTCCACAAYTCCTGCTCCTCATCCCAGTGATCCTTCTGGGCCCGCTTCAGGGACAGGACTCCCTCTGCCTTCAGCTCTGTCAGGTTCTCCTGCTGCTCGTGCAACAGGTGCTTCACCTTCTGCTTGTACACCTAAGGACAGGCCAGAGACCGGCTGAGTGGCTCAGCAGGAGACACCCAGAACTGGGACACTGGTGAGCATTCCTGGATTGCATCCTGCCCAGCTCCTCTCCTCAGAGCTGCCCAGGGCTCACCTGGAGCCCTTCAGCCCCACCTTGATCTCCAGCTGGTGCCGCTCCTCCGCCTCCTCCATCTCCCGGTCCCGGTTCCGCAGCTCTGCCTTCTTCTCCTCCAGCTCACGGCGGGTGATTTCCCAGTAGCTCTGGATCCTGTCACACTCCAGCTGGAAAGAGTTCCGCTCCTGCCGCTCCCGGTCCAGCTCCTGCCGCAGACGCACCATGTGCTCCAGCAGCTGCAAAGCCAAMAGCAAGGGACAGCTTAGGGGGAAGGGAGGCCTCTGCAGACTCCGTGTCCCCAACCCGGCAGGACGTGGTGGCTGTCACTGGTGTGGGGGTCCCTGACTGAACCCAATTCCTTCTGGAAAAGGAGTCACCAAACCTCATCTGGCTGCCCGCAGCCTGGGATGGAGTTCTGGTTTGCAGTGCCCAGTAACACCATTCTCAGGTGCTGAGATACTTCTGCTCCATGGAATTGCTTGGGTTGGAAAAGCCTCTAAGATCMAGTTTAACTGTTCCTCCAGCACTTCCAATGCCACCCCTAACCCATGTCCCCAAGGGTCTGTGAGGGGCCCCAAGATTCCAGGTGTGGCCTCACAGAGCACAGGGCTGGAGAGCAGAGGGAGGGATGAGGAGGCTGCTCCTTCCAGGAACAGCAAGAGCCCCCCCAACCCCAKCCCCAGCCCCAGCCAGGCGCCAGTGACACAAACCCTGCCTGCTCGTCCCTGTCACCCTCTGCAGCTGTTGTCCCCGGATCTGGGGCCAGGCGCCACGCAGGGGTCCCCAGAGCTGTTCTTACATGTCCTTACAAGTTCTTACATGTCCTGACATGTTCTTACATGTCCTTACCCCTCCTCCCCAGGGCTGGCCCGGGGGAGCTCTCACCTGCTCCACGCTCATGTCCTCCGGGGCCAAGCCATCCACCACCGCSGGGCCTTTGCCCCCTTTCCCTTTCCCTTTACCCCCCGCTTTCTTTTTGGGTGCCTGAGGACAGAAAGCCAAACACAGGAGGTGAACGGGTGAGGAGGARACGGTGCTGCTCAGGGCCCCGGTGCCGGCCCCGGAGCATCCCTGCTSTCACGGCAGGGACCGGGCGACAACGGCGACACGGAGCCGGGAGCAGCCTGGAAGCGGCTCATGCGCTGCCACTGCCGACTCAGCTCCGTGGTGAAGCCCTAGGCACAAAACACCTGTACCCAAAGTAACGCCTGAGAAGCGTCCCCGCAGCGCTGGGAACGGCGCCGAGGGGCTCCGCACCCTCCCCACGAACGGATCGCGACAGGACGGGGCTCGCAGACATCGCGGCGCGGCGCTCCACCGCCCTCCCCTGTCCGCACACCCCGCCTGCAGGACACCCTCCAGCAGCTGCCCCAGTTCTCCCCCCGGCCCCGGTTCCTCCCCCGCTCCCGCTCCCGGCCCGGGCCCGGTTCCACACTCACCATGGCGGCGGCTGGCGGCACCAGCGTCTCCAGGCAACGGACGGCGAAATCTCGCGAGAAGACGGGGAAATCTCGCGAGAGCGGCACTGCGGGAAGACACGCCCCTAGTAACGGCACGCTCCGCCCTAGCAACGGGGGCGGGGCCAGCGAGCCCGGCGGGGCCGGGGCGGGCACCGGGAGGGGACAGCGGGGAGAAACGGGGGGACATCGCGGGGACAGGGCGGGGAGGAGGCAGCGGGGGGACCGGGGGAACCGAGAGCTTCCGGGATAACCGGGGCGGCAGGGGAGTTCGGGGAGGACCGGGGGAACAAACCCGGGGGGTCCCGGTGTGCCCGGCACAGGCTCTCCCTCCCCCCCCCGGTGGGACCCGGGCTGTCCCCACGGCTGGGGTCCCCCGGCTCCGCTCCCGCACCCGCCGGTCCCCGTGTACCCCCCGGCTCTTCCCGGGCCCCTCCGCGCCCTCTCTTGTCCCCCCCGGTGCCTCCCGCCCCTCGGCTCCGCCCATCCCGGTGTCCCCGCCCCGGTGTCCCCGCCCCCGCCGCGGCGGGCAGGACCGTGCGGGCTGCGGGCTGGCACCGGGCCCGCCCAGCACCGGACCGGCACCGGTACCGGCACCGGCATCAGCCCCGACCCCGGCCCATGGCGGCTCCGGCGGCGGCCACGGCAGGTGAGGGCGGGGGGCGGGGG
This sequence comes from Alauda arvensis, assembly GCA_902810485.1. NCBI lineage: Eukaryota > Metazoa > Chordata > Aves > Passeriformes > Alaudidae > Alauda > Alauda arvensis. The sequence continues at coordinate 46,909 of CADDXX010000710.1, forward strand.
GGAGGCACGGACCGGCACGCCCATCACCGTGGAACCGGGCCGGGCCCCGCGGGGCGGACAAGGAGATGTAGGACGGGGGTGCAACGGGAATAGGGGCGTGGGGAGGGCGCTTTGGGGTGCAAAGGGGGGCGTGGGGCCGTGCTGGGGGTGCCCCTACAGCGGGAGGGGGATTTTGGGGGGGCGGGGACAGGACATGGTGGGGGGGTCTGTGCAGGGAGAGTCGGGGATGGAGGGAGAGAGCAGTGGGGTACCCAGAGAATGTGGGGGGACACGGGGGTGTTCAGGGGTCTGCGGGAGCACTGGAGTGCCCTGGGGACTTGGGGGGCACTGGGATGCTCGCAGGAGGCGGGGGTGCAGTGGGGTGACAGGGGGAGGCAGTGGGGTGGCCAGCGGGTCAGACGGGGCAGGAGAATGCACTGGGGATGCAGGGTCGCAACGGGATGTCCAGGGAATGTGGGGGGACAGTGGGGTGCCCAGGGTGTAGGGGAGAAGCAGGGTGCTCACAGGACATGGAGGAGCACTGGGGTGCCCAGGGGACGTGGAGAGCAGTGGGGTACCTTGCAGACATCCCGCACGGCTGTGCCGGTGCCGGTGTGCGGAGGGGCTTGGGGACAGGGAGGTGGCTGTGCAGCTGAGGGAGGCCCGGKGTTCTGGGGGGCGGGGGCCCGGTGTTCTGGGGGGGCTGCACCTGGCGATAGAGGCAGTGCCASGGCTCCCCTGCTCGCCCGTCCCTCCCGTGGCCCGCACACGATCGTGCCGTACCGCCAGCATGGGGCAGCCCCGGCCGTGGCACCGGGGCAACGGCGGGACACCGGGCCCTTGAGGGGACAGTGCCACTGGGGCGGGCTGCGGGTGCCGTGGGGTGACCGGTGCCGTGGGGTGCCGGTACCGGCGGCTGCCCGGCTCTGCGGTTGCCGTGAGTCAGCACACGTCGTGCAGGAGAGATCCCTGATCCGGCCCCGCTCCCGCCAGGCAGCCGGTGAGCCCAGGCCGGAGCGGGCGGTGTGGCTGGTGACACTGCYGGTGACACGGCCGGTGGCACGGAGGGACCATGCAGGCGGAGGCCAGAGGGGAGTTCTGCAGCCGGGACCAGCGCCCTGGTGGGTGGGGGCGTGCTGCGGGCAGGGGGGGCCGCGCTCCTTACGGTGACACGGCACRGTGTCACCCACCGGGGCTGGGCACTGCGCGGGCCGGGGTGGCGGGAGCGGGCAGCCCCCGTGTCCGCCCCACGGGGATCTTCTCTGCTCTGGAGCGGGATGAGGACCCCATTTCCCGACCGGAGGGAATGTACCGTCAGCGCGGGGTGTCTGATCCCCCCTGCGGGGTCAGGATGTGGCAGAGCCAGTGTCGGGGCAGAGGGCTGGTGTCTCACTGGTGTCCTGCCGGTGTCCTGCAGCTCCACGTGCCAGCAGCAGGAACACCCCGTAACATCGCTTTCCCCTTTGGGCTGGAGGTCTCTGTCCCTGCCCCGCTGTCACCATCCTGGTGGGAAGGAGGCGATGTCCATCCCTGTGCCGTGTCACCCTGTAACTCAGTGATTTGGTGGTGGCACGTGGTGCCAGGGCACCGGCACCCAGCTCGGGGGGACAGGATGCTGTGTCCCTCCGTGCTGCCCTGGGCACACAGGGCCCCCTCCCACCCTCGGTGCCCGCTCAGCCCCGGCTGTGCCCCCAGTGTGTGCCACAACCACGGGCTGTACCACCACCGTGTGCCATGACCGGTGCCATGACCGTGGCCGTGTGCCACGGCCKCCTTGTCCCTCCGGCTCTTCCCGGGGACAGTCCCCGCACAATCCGCCCTTGTCCGGGCCCCGGCACAGGCTGCGCTTTGTCTCGCCGACACAAAGGGGCTGCGCGGGGAGGGGGGCGCGGGGCGGGGGCTGCCAGCTTCCGACACGAGGGTCTCGGGCAGCTCCGCCTGTTCCCCGCTCCTCCCCGGGGGTCCTGCTGTCCCCAGCCCCTTAGCGGGGCACCCCGTCAGTGCTGGGGGGCCCCGAGAGGAGCTGCCCTCACTGACGGAGAAGGTGCTGATGTGGCAGAGCTCGGCAAGGAGCCACTGGTCCCGGAGCGCCCTGCGGGGACCCCCACGCACGGACCGGCCCAGGAGACCCCCCGAGTCCCCGCGGAGGAGCAGGGTGGCATCCCCATCCCCAGCGCCGGCCTGCTGCAGGTCACCGAGCGCCGACGTGAGTGAGGCCCTCAGCTGGGGTCCCTGCCAGCCCCTGGCAAATCCCTGCCTGTGCCTGAGGTCCCCTGCTTTGTCCCTRGGATGTCTGCCTGCCCACAGCATCACCTGCTGTCCCCGAGAGTCCTCTGCCAGCCCTTGGGGTCTCCTGCCTGTCCCCAGCCTTCTCTGGGATCTCCTTGCTGTCCCTGGGGTCCCCTGACACCCCTGCCAGCCCCCAGCCAGTCGTACCCTCCCCCAAGCCCCTCATGCCCCCAGCTCTCCGGGCCCCAAGCACCAGACCCCCACCTCCCCCTCTGGGGACAGCGGTGGGTCCCCAGCCTCTGCCCGGTGCCCGCAGAGCCCCTGAGCAGCGTCTCCTCGCTGGAGGTGCACTTCGACCTGCTSGACCTGACGGAGCTGACGGATATGTCGGACCAGGAGCTGGCCGAGGTCTTCGCCGACTCCGACGAGGAGAACGTGGCCGGAGAGACGCCCGGCGGTGAGCGGGGCTCCGGGGCCGCCGGTTGCGGTCTGTCGGCCCGTGCCGGTGCGTGGCTGACCGCCCACCCGGCCGTGCGTCCCGCAGGGCTGCAGCCGCCGCCGGTGCCGCGGGCCGGGTACCTGCGCTCGCCCTCCTGGACCCGCGCGCGGGAGCAGGGCCGGGACAAGAAGCACCTGAGTGACCCCGAGCTGCCGCCGGGACCCCCGGGACCCCCGGACGCCTTCCTGCCCGCCGAGCGCCCGCGGGAGCCGTAGGGACAAAACCCGCCGGGGGACACCGGGATACGCCGGTGCTGGTCCCGTCGGGACCGATGGAGCCCGTCCCCGGGCGCAGGACTCCCGTKAGCCCGCCCGGAGGGCAGAGGCGGCCCCAGCCCCGCGGCGGGGACAAACCGGGGCTGTCCTCAGCCGGTGGCCCGCGGCCCCGGGGGAAAACCGGGCCGGCCCCGCCGGCCCCCGGGAGCGGCACGGCCTTGTTGCCGGGAGCGGCGGGCGGGGCAGGGCGGGACGGGTCGCACGGCTCAGCGCGGCCCGACGGAGCGCGGCCGGTGCCGGTGCCCGCCCGGTTCTGATGTAGCAGTGCTGTGATCCGGTAAAACCGACCGACCGACCCACCGCCGGCCTCTGCCCGTCTGCGCCGCCGCGCGGGGGAGCGGGAGGAGCTGGGGGCACGGAACACCTCGGGAGCAGCGGGAACGGGGGYGCCCGGCCGGTACCGGGGTGGCGCGGCCGCGGCCACTCTCGATGGGCGGGGGACCGGCGATGACTGCGGCACATCCCCGATAACGTCGCGCAGGGCAATTCTACCCCGGTCGGGACAGATCGACCGGCCGGGTCTGTCCCGRTGTTCGCCCCCAGCAGCCCCAGCCTCGGCCGGAGCTCCCGGGCTGCCACCCCCGGGCACCCGCACATCCCGCCCGTGCCCCCGGTGCCGCCGCCGCCGCCCGAAGCAGGGACACGAGTGCTGGGTTGCGCAAAGAGGCTCGTTAATGCTACAGGAAACACCGGGGAGGAGGGGAGGCAGCGGCTCCACACCGCACCCGGTCCAGCCCGGGGAAGATCCCGCAACATCCCCCCGGGGCTCGGCCCCGGTAACGGTGGGGCCGTGGGCTGGGGAGGGACCAGAGTCCAGCGTTGTGTGTGGAAGGGACTCGGTCCCATCCCGGTGCCAGGGCTGAGCCCTCCTTGACAGCGCCTGTCACTGCTCCAGCCCTGCCCGCACCCCGGTTCCAGGCAGGGACGGCAGGAACCGCTGTGGGGCCTTAACCGGTCCCAGAGAACCGGATCCTGGCCCCTCCGGTGGGGCTCTCCGTACTCCCGGGAATGGCTGGGGTCCAGCAGAGATTCCCTCCCGGCAGTGCTGCCATTTCCATGAGCAGAGGATCCCAGAGCCAGGGCCACCCCAGTCCCCAAACCACCACTGGGGTGATTGTGTCCAKCCCAGGGCCCTGTGGTGGGTGGGGGGCAGTCTCGGGCCTGAGACCCCACAAKGGGACCAAGCCCCCCTCAGGGCTCTGCCTCCGTGCCAGAGTCCTGGAACAAGGATTGCTTCCGCAGGCTCAGCCGGGCACACCGGGGGCAGGTGGTGGAGTTGTCGTAGTAGCAGTCCCTGGAGGTGGGGGGACAGTGTTGGGTCACCCCCTGCCACCCCCACGTCCCCAAATCCCRCCCCAGCGAGTCAGTACCTGTGGAACACGGCAGAGCAGTCGGCGCASACCGAGGTGTGGCTGTCGAAGGGGAAGAGCACGTCGCCCTCTCGGCACAGCTCACAGACGAAGCCCTTGGCCTGGCATCGCTGGGGGAGCAGCAGGAGGTGACAATGGTGACCCTGCCAGCCCTCCACCGGCCCATGGGGGCGTTCCCACGGCTCTGCCCCGCGGGCTCACCTCGCAGTCCAGCTTGATGTGCTTGGCAAAGAGCGTGTGGATCTCGGTGAGCGAGCAGCCCAGGCGCCCGGCCTCGATGTCAATCAGGTCCTGCAGCGAGTACATCTCATCGTTCTCCACAAAGTGCTGCCGGTCCTGCAGCTGTGGGCAAAGGGGGCACTGTGACTGCCACTGCTGCGTGACTGCCACTGCTGTGTGACTGCCACTGCTGCGTGACTGCCACGCCCGGCCCTGCCCCCCGGCCTGACCTGCAGCAGCAGCCGCGCCTCCATGGCCTCCTTGCAGGTGATGAAGTAGGGCTTCATCAGCAGGATGTCCTGGCGCAGCTTCTGCAGGATGGGATGGGGTGGGGTGGCAATGGAGGAATGGGTGTAGGGGCAGGGATGACACAAGGACAGGAAAAAGGACAGTGGCAGGGGCAAGGATGACATGGAGACAGTGTGAGAATGGGACAGGATGGGGATGGGGACAGGGATGGGATGGGATGGGATGGGAATGGGGAGAGGGATGGAAATACAGACAGGAATGGGGACAGGAAAGGGAGTAGGAATGGGGACAGGGATGGGAACAGGAATGGGGACAGAGACGGGGACAAGAATAGGACCAGAGAGAAAAGGGCAATGGTAGGGCCAGGATGAGGATGGGGATGGGGACAGGGTTGTTAATGGGATGGAGACAGGAGCATGACAAGAAAAAGCCCAGATTGGGTCAAGCTCATCCCTGTTACAGTCTGGGCACCCTCTGCCCCAAACCTCCCACTTCACCTTGCTACCTGTCTGTGGGACCCAGAGTGTGCCACTGGGGTCCCCCCACCTCCTGCTCACCCCACAGGCCCTCTATGATGTCCCCTTCCCTTACGGAGTGTCCTCCCCAGCTCCAGCACTCACCCTGATCTCCACCAGCTCCTCCACGTAGTTGAAGAGCAGTGGGTTGATCTCCCKCAGCTTCAGCACCGGCCGTGACACCATCAGTGCCAGGTACCTCATGCTGCACCGTGACACCTGCCAACACCACCAGGGCCACTGTCACCCCCTGCACCTGCCAGCCCTGCTGCCACCACCCATGGACCCATCACAGGGACACAGCCCTGGGGACATGGCCCTGGGGACATGGCTTCCCCTCAAGTGATCTCCACCCAGCGACTCYCCTAACCAGGGACACGGCCCCCATGACCAGGGATGTGGTCCCCCAAGTGACATCTACACAAGGACACCATCCCAAGGGACATGCAAGATAGGGATGGGATCCCCACGTGACCTCTACCAAGGGATGTGCCCCCCCCAGGGACCCCCATGACAAAGGACCCTCAGGTGGCCTCTGCCCAGGGCCACTGTCCCAAGGGACTTCTGTGACAGCCCAGGGTGCCCCCACCCCGTGCCAGAGGCACCTTGCGGGGCTCGAAGTCCCAGTTGTGGATGGCACGGGCGGGCACCACGGCCAGGTCGTTCCAGTGGCAGCTGGAGCAGTAGTAGAGGCCAGTGTAGTCGCACTGCCGGGCCTCGCTGGGCACCCCCCCTGTGGTGGCACAGGGCTGGCATGGGGCTGGCACGGGCACCGCCCTGCTCTCTGCTCACCCCACACCCTGTGTGTCCCCCCACGACACCCAGCAACACCTGGGGACATGGCAGGGCCCCAGTGTCACCTTCCCCAGATCCCCATAACTCCCAGCCCCCTGCCAGCCCACAGCCCCTCAGCCCCACGCAGCTCCTCCCAGCCCCACAAGCTCCCACCTCCCCTCTGCCCCTCCTCAGCCCCACAACCCCTCAGTCCTACAAAGCTTCATGAAACCCCCAGCCCCATATCACCCAGCCCCACAGAGCCCCCAGCTACCAGCTACCCCCAGCCCCTTCACCTCCCCAACCCCAGTTTCCTCAAGCCCCACAGAGCCCCACTACCCACAGATCTCCCAGCCCCAGAGCCCCCAGCTCCCCCCAGCCCCAGAGCCCGGCCCAGCCCCCTGGCAGCAGCTCACGGAGGGAGATGGGGGCCCGGCACTCGGCACAGCGATAGTCCTGGCTGTCCAGCCCGCTCTCGGGGCAGATGCTGAGCTGGTACTCGGCCTGGTGGCTCACCTGAGCCCGCACGCACGGCCGGCTCACCAGCGGCAGGCACTTGCTGTGGCAGCGGTAGTAGCAGCCTGGGAGGGGGCACAGGTGGGTGTCAGTGTGGGGAATGGGGGAMACAAGGACGTGGGGGTGTCCCTGACCCACCTGTGCAGGTGTACCAGGTCTGGATGAGCCCCCAGATGATGGTGCTGCACTTGTCACACATCTGCTTGACACTCTTACTCTTCTCCTTGTAGAAACGATGCTCCAGGACCACCCGGATGTTGGGCTCATCTTCACCAGGGTCCTGCAGGAGGAAAGGGGGA